>CAXKVY010000009.1:0-105000 GCA_964058915.1 Tetropium fuscum | reverse complement strand
AAACAGTAGCAGTTTAACACCGGTCGCCTTACTTAAATAAATCATATAATTGAATAATTATTGTAAGGTGTACCGGCAGGGTATTCGCAGTGGCGATTCGTGGGTTATGGAATAGGTGAGGCGTTTTTTGGCAGAATGGTGGAAAGATGACGGAACTCCGCTTACATTATTATACTTAAATAATAATTTAATAGAAATTAAATCATAATTTTATATATTACATTATTAATACATGGCTTAAAAAATAGCCATTATAAATTGTGAAAGAAAGGGTGAATCGCCGCTCCGCTTGCTTCACTCCACGAACCGCCCCTAATAACAGGTGACCACGTGACGCCCGCCCCTGTATCCTCTTGATCTTTCGAGATATGAGTCTCAAATTTGGACATATCATTTAACGGGTAAATATGGATTAAATCGACTTATTTATCATTTTCAATTATAGCATTATGTCATATATAACAGTCGTGTTATAGGCTCCTAAACATTTCGGAAATCGTTTTTCCAGGATAACTATTTTTTTATTTTTTTTTAAATTTACCACACCAAAAAACATAATTGTTCCAAATGTTGGCCACCAACATCTTCTATAAGCTTCTCTCATCACACTGATAATATGTTTTATAGAAACGTCTGTGTTATAGAATTTATTGCCTTCCCAACTCGATCTTTAATCGTGGACCTAATGCAATCAATGACTTTTCAAGCCGTATTGTGCCGTGGCACTGCCGTCATTGTGCATTTTAGTAATGCTTTGAAATACACTGCTGGCCAATAGATTAGAATAATTCAAAATTTCAATGTAATTTTGGATGCATATATCTTCTGAATAATATGAAATGTCAACATACAAAACAACCTTGTCCGAATAAATTTAAAACTTACAATTTTCGCTGAAATATTTCGGAGCCGGCAACAGTGCAAGCATCGTTGAATCGACGTCGATCCGCGATTTCTTGTTGTCTCAACCAATCCAAGGAATAGACTTGATACAAGCACAATTTCTGGTATTCTATAGGTATACGAAACTATTGGGTTCTGGGGCTAATTAAATAAAACACAATGTAACTGTTGACTCGATTTAATGATAAAATATCATCTTGAATATTACGTCTTAACACAGCAACTAGTAAAGGAGAAGTGTCTCGTATACCTACACATATAGAGTGGTATTTTAGAACTGTTATTGTACCTATGCCTGGAAGAACCTTTTAGATAAAAAGGGACAGGCCACAGGCACATGTGGTGCCACTTACACAAAGCATAAACACTGATATCATACACTGAGACGTTTTAATTTTTGTATTGTGACGCTCTGCGTTCGGTGCGGAGTTTTTATTCGAGCGCCACTGTCTGTTTATAGTGTAGACGGACCACTTTTCCTTACAGGCAGTTCTGTAAGGGCCACGGGTAGCTTCGAGTGGAGACAGGCAGTAATCCAGGGGTCACGTGACTTATAACCCTTATCTACAGTAATACATAGGTATATGGTTACAAGTTTATTATCATTTATTCTTCAGGACATCTATTTCTAATTCTATCCTTGTCTAACAAACAATCTACACGTACTATCTACAGGTTATTCAGTCTGCCTACGTCATACTTGGTTAATGATTAAGCGGGAGTATCCGATGGAGTTACCGTAGCGCGAGGGAAGCGTGGTATGAGAAAATACTACGGCGGACAATGATAAACAGTTGGTTTGGGGATGATAATGAATAACTGTGGTACAATGGGCTTGTGGCGTAAGTTTAAGCGGTGAGCGGTTATCAGACAGGCAGTAGGTTACAATTACAGTTGGAGGGAAGAAGCAACAGTGTAAGCATGCGGAACGATCGAATGTTCGAGAACTGAGGTGTTAATCGGAAATGGTCATTTAAATGATTTGACTTACCATACTAGTTAAAGTGAGCGAGCGAGTACTGTTAGTTTGGAGTGTACCTTTACTAATGTCGGCGTGTATTTGTTGACAAGAAGGTCTTTCGACCGGTTGTCAACTGGGATGTTGGCAAGAAGGCCTGGCGACCGGTTGCCAACTGGGGACGCTGACAAGAAGGCCTTTCGACCGGTTGTCAGCAGCTACCAACAAGAAGGCCTTGCGACCGGTTGTTGGTAGAAACCGCGTGCTCCCTACAGTCTGGTATAGCTTCTGGATGTCGTCCTTCCTGAGTCCTGTACTGCGTGTATAGTGTATATGGCTTACTTCTTGTCTCGGATTACGGCTGGAACTACTAGACGGTTCAGGTAGGCGCAGCTGCTGCTGTTGGGGCTTCTTGCTGCTGGGAGTCTTAGACTGACTGCTTCAGTGTAGGAGCTCTAGTTTTATTAAATCTTTCGGCGCGGTGGGGACCGACTCCCTCACCATGAATTTTCGAAGCGTTTTCATGTGTGTTCGATATTGTTCTGGCGCGCGCTCGATGATATCGAGCCTGCCTGCGGATAGTTTTCTTGGTATTGGAAATCGTATTTTGTACGCGAGATTTCCCAGAAAATATTTATTTGTATGCACGTTGTAAGCAGAACTGAATTGAAAATAAAATAACAATGCTTGTCGCAAAAGAAACGGACCCATACGGTCAATAGTAACTTATAAATACGAAAATATATTCCTACTTAGCTTAATAATTAAAACAATATAGCAATGACAGTACAATTTTACGTAACGAGTGGAAAAATATTTCCACTTCGTTACAGTATACAAATTTATATATCTAATAAATCCAACAGAAACAGTTTTAGGAACTAAAAACTGTTTTAACTTCGAAGTACTCGTAGATCGAAACATTTTGTCAAAAATTATTGATCACCAATTAAAATCATCAGGACAAAATTAACTTTTTTTAAATCCTAAATACCTACAATTTAGTAATTTTTAATCGTTTTCGTGTAAACTTTGATTCTTATTCTTAAGTTAACTTATTTTATTGTAGAATAATGTTTTTTTTATTAAGTATATAAGTATTTTACAAGTTCCTACTAAAAAGGGTTAGGTTAAGATAGTGTATTTATCGTTTTATGATTATGTAAAATTGATAGATTTTTTTTAAAATTTTAATGATGGGTTACTTTTTTTTAATTCCTCAAATAGGGGAACCTGGGGTAAAAAGAACATGAGGTAATAATTTGTTTTGTATGTTTTTGTAAAAACACGCTCAAATAATTTGTGAAAAATTGTATATTATGTCTTGTATGATTTTAACAATCTCCAAAGTAATCCATAGCTCCCTATCTTAACATTTACCCGGTTTCTCCAAAAGGTAAATGTAGGTCAATGGTATCAGCTTAGAGAATTTCAAACGTGAAATATACAAGAATGTTTGATGATTTGACTAAAGGTTGGAGAGGATTTCAGTTTTACGTTTTTCTTGCAGATAAAGGTTTAAAATGAACGTATTTTTTATTATATAAAGTTGTGTTTTTGTTTTAGAAAAAAAACAAGTTCTTATTTTCCCAGAAGCTAGAGTTTTGGGGGCAATAAGAACTTATGTTGTCAGGTAATAGGAACATAAAGAAATTAGGTAAAAATAATGGATTACGATGCAGTTCGAAAAATCGGCATAACCCATTTCGCAATCCTCGCAATCCATAGCCATTTCGCAATCCTCGCCACGGCCCGCCCCTCTCCCCTTTGACCCCCCCCACTCTTTGGGAAGTTTTTCGTCAAATAAGCATTTTTCAATCACTATCCGGCCAAATATAGTTTTCCGTGAGTTAAGCGAGTTCCGGAATTGTGCTCATGTTCGCGGTTAGCGGTGATATTAAAAAAGTACGTAACTAAACTTGTTTTATTTATTTGCTCAAAAACCTAGATACTGCTCAAAGTTTATTTAACAATTAATAATTTCAAAAAAGTGAAATTATTTAAAAAGGCAAGTGAAATTCTTTAAAAAATAGTTTAAAAAAATGTTACAATGTGAAGATCTGTAACTTTTTTTATTACTGGAGGTCTCCTATTTTTTTATATATTATAAACTGACATTATTAGCTCAGTTTAACCTCATAATGACTAAGTCACATAGTTCTTAATTTTTCCATAACAAATTGTTATGTAAGTAGCAACTAAACAACCAAATTAAAAAGAAATAATATCTGAGAAACCTGTTTATCTGTGCACTACTTTTTCTTGGGTAATAAGAACATACATGAATAAGTGTGGTCTAGCCGACAACGTTCTTATTACCCCATGCAGGATAATATGAACTTCACCAATGATAATAAGAACTACCCATTTTTTTGTTGAAAATATTGTACTAGGTAAGGTCTAATTTTTTATTTTAGTTGTCAAATAATAATCATACTGCCTATCCAAGAAAAAATAGGTAGCCCGCACGGTTTTCGAATAATTTGCACCTATAGTCAAACCATTAAAATATTTAACCCTAGGTGGTTCCCCCCCCCCTATCCTAACTATTTTACCATAAAAAAATCTACCAATTTCTACCGAATTTTGACCCAAGTTTTCTACTGAAGAAAGATTTTTGGTAGTGGCAGCACGTGTACCCACCCAGCTGTACTGTACGTACTGATGAGACCCAAGAAGACCGAAACTAGTCTGCAGCTGGTGGTGCATGGGGGGGAGATCCTTAGAGTTTGCTATCGTACACCTAACGCAATCAATTATTTTGATTCGTAATATTTGAATGGGAAACATTCTTATTCTGCATCACATTCACCATCAAATTGTTTTATATTATGACGAAAGGTATATAGTGTGATCAATATTTTGTTATACTACATATGATAATGTCACAATGTGATGGGCGATGTATATAAAATCATTTGTTTTTCCTTGAATTCCTGGAAATCGGTTATACTTGACAACGCTGTTAAAAATGCGGTAGCACGTGTGAAGAGATCGATATAATGAGGGTTTTTTGCTCGGGGTTTTATGGCTCATATTTCGATGTTACAAACTAAGTAGTATTGGACAAATTTCATATTGATCTTTACCACAGTTTAATTGTTCATCATGTTAGCACCTCATTTTTGACAGCCGCGTCCGATTCTCTATTCTAGTCATGTAAATAAAATTAAATTCCGCCATGAAACAGCACCAAATTTCTATTTAATATAATTTACATTTACATAATTTCTGTATCCCCATATAATTTTTCATTTCTATATTTGGTAAGGGAACTTTATAGAGGCTTAAAGTTGCCGGGTGAATAAGCATCGCTATGTCGATGCTCTTATTCCTGTGACTGACACAGCAGAAATAATCCTGGCAGAAAGATGCTCCCGGTATTGTGAACTATTACTCATCTATTACAATACAAATAAATAAATGTGATTCAGACAGTCTAATTGCACAGTGTGCTTAAAAATAATACTATACCTATATATAAACGGAAGGGGAAATATCACGCACATATACAGCGGTAATACACTGACGGACATTCGATTTTGATTTTGATTTTGATTTTGACGGACTGATCGATTTTGATAATTTTTTTTTGTTTGAAAGGGCGATTCTTGCGGATGACTATTTTGTAATTGGCTTTCCATAAAAAAATATTTTTTAATATGTACAGCCTTTAAAAACCGATTATGATTTTGACACGAAATTTGAATGTCGCTGTGGAGTGAAATTTTATTTGTATTGAATTCCTAGGTTGGTCACGGTGTTTACCATTCTGTTTTCAATATTCTCTTTTTTGAATCACCTCTCTAACCCCTTCAGCAACGAAGATGCGACCTTTTAGATGAAACGGTGTCATTAAGTTTGATATTCAACAAGGAGGCCGTGGAGCTGAAAATGTCTAAAAAGTTCATCGTTTAAGAAATATTTAGCGTTTTCGATTACGGACGCTGAAATAATTGTTACTTACAAGTACAAACAACATCAAAAAGAAATAACAAACAAAGAATTATTTTAGTAAAACGACTGTAATTATTAATGATTAAAACAATAAACTTAAAAAGTAACTGAACAACAAACTAACTAATAACGAGTATTTCCTCCTCTGGCTGCTATAACAGCTTTCATACGCCTAGGCATGCTTTCAATCAAATTTGTGATTTGAGGGATATTGTCCCATTCTTCTGTAAGAGCAATCCTCAATTCATTCAGATTCTCTGGGTTGCGTCTACTAACACGTTGTCCCAATTCATCCCATAAATGCTCAATGGGATTCATATCAGGCCTTTGAGCGGGCCACGGCATACGATTAATTCCGACATCGTTTAAAAATTGTGTTATCATCATTGCTGTATGCGGTCGTGCATTATCTTGCATTAAGAGGAATTCTTCGCCAATGTAAGGTGCAAATGGGACAACATGTTCAAGATCTCTATGTATCTAACTGCCTTTAGATATTGCCGTGGTGGAAACACAAATAATTCTGTACGGGCATCGCTGGTAATTCCACCCCATACCATTAGTGAACCACCGCCAAAACTCTCCCTTTCACTGAACATACTATCCTCGTATCTTTCCCCACGCCTTCTACAAAGCCTCCGACGCCCGTCTACTGACCTCAACCTGAATCTTGATTCGTCAGGGAATAAAACTTGAGACCATTGCAACTCATTCCAAACAAGATGAATTCGAGCAAAATCCAAACGAGCTACTCGATGTCGTCGAAGTAATCGCATTCCAATAGCAGGTCTTCTTGCGATAAAACCGAGACTCCTGAATCTCCGACAAATTGGTCGATCCGACACAACTGTTCGTGCGTTTCTTAAATTTCGGCTGTTTGATAGGGATTCCTCGATATTTGCAGACCAATAAATCGATCGTCAATATTTTGCATAATCCTACCCGAACTACCAAAATC
Source organism: Tetropium fuscum (assembly GCA_964058915.1). Taxonomy (NCBI): domain Eukaryota; kingdom Metazoa; phylum Arthropoda; class Insecta; order Coleoptera; family Cerambycidae; genus Tetropium; species Tetropium fuscum. The sequence goes on along the minus strand of CAXKVY010000009.1, from coordinate 98,224 downwards.
ATAATCGGTTTTTAAAGGCTGTACATATTAAAAAATACATTTTTTATCGAAAGCCAATTACAAAATAGTCATCCGCAAGCATCGCCCTTTCAAACAAAAAAAAATTATCAAAATCTATAGGCTGGTTTAAAAGTTATTGAACATCAAATTTGGGACAAAATCTAGGTGCGCCACTTTTTATGTCCGATAGCTTATTTTAGAGATCATCAGCGGCTACAGATGATATTTAGTATACCCAGACAATTATTATTGGATTGGGGCAATGGGTCAACACTACCCCGAAAATTGTACATCAGTTGCCATTTTGGGAAATCATATCTTATTAACATTAGTTATTTATTTGATTACCGGTAATTCCCAATGATTTCCAAGTGTTACCATATGATTCCTAGGTTCTCAAATGTTCTCAATATTACGATAGTCCAATAGTCACTATGTACTTTTTTCCTGCAACAGGTCTGACCGGCAAAAAACTTCGGAAATGTGTACATGACTGATTTATTAACCTAAATTTTGAACCCTCGCCGAATGAAGCACAAACTACCACAGGCGTTTAAAGAGGTGAAATTACACTAACGTGAAAAGGTAGCTTAAACAGTTAATTTGACAACAAATAGTTGTTATTAATTAACAAAAGAAATATTAAATTGTATTATCACCGGAACACTATACACCTAACAAAGTCTAGCTCATCGCGAAGTAGGTGAAAAAGCTGCTGAAAGATTTGAAACAAAACAAACAAATATACGAAGTCAAGCTAAATAAAACCGTTTACAAAAATACTGTCTATGAACCGGAATAAAAACAAAATTTGTTATAAAATTCCCTTTTGGTTGTGCGCATTCGGAACAACCCTGGTATTGAAACCGAAGGTTACACCTGGTGGACAACTGAGACTAGCCCTGTAAATGTCACCAAATATCCGCGCTATGATTTATGGGTCGTCATCGCCGTCATTCTACCGCCCGTGACACAACTGATATATATTCTGTAAACTTTGGTAAAACTTAGTAGGTACAAACTACCACAGGCGTTTAAAGAGGTGAAATTACACTAACGTGAAAAGGTAGCTTAAACAGTTAATTTGACAACAAATAGTTGTTATTAATTAACAAAAGAAATATTAAATTGTATTATCACCGGAACACTATACACCTAACAAAGTCTAGCTCATCGCGAAGTAGGTGAAAAAGCTGCTGAAAGATTTGAAACAAAACAAACAAATATACGAAGTCAAGCTAAATAAAACCGTTTACAAAAATACTGTCTATGAACCGGAATAAAAACAAAATTTGTTATAAAATTCCCTTTTGGTTGTGCGCATTCGGAACAACCCTGGTATTGAAACCGAAGGTTACACCTGGTGGACAACTGAGACTAGCCCTGTAAATGTCACCAAATATCCGCGCTATGATTTATGGGTCGTCATCGCCGTCATTCTACCGCCCGTGACACAACTGATATATATTCTGTAAACTTTGGTAAAACTTAGTAGGTACAGTGCCGTTCAATTGAAAGTAAACGACTCTTATGAGAAATTTTGGAAATTTTCCCATTGTGAAGCAGGCTTTTGTAAACAGATCACATTCAAAATTATTTTAGGTTGAAGTATCTGTCAGTTATAGGGTGACAGCATTTTATAAACAGTATTTATTAATTTATTAAGGAAAATCTATATGGTAAGGACGTCTCTTGTAAGAAAATCCATTCAACTAACAAACTAACTGAGAACTTAAGAAAATTACTATGAATTAATATTTGGTCCAAGCACCATTCGCGTTTATAACTTTTTGAAGCCTATTTCTCATAGACAATATTAGTGTCCCTGGTGTAATCCTCGCCAATATTTTCCCAGGCATTTTCAATCGCCAACCACAGTTCTTCTACGTTGGCTGGTCGGAAATTTCTGCTATACATGTCTTTTTCCATTTGTGCCCATACATTTCCTATCGGATTTAAATCCGGCGACTTAGAGGGCCAAGGCAGAGTGTTAATATGGTTTGTATTCAGCCATTCAGTAACAACTCGTGATTTGTGAATAGAGGAATTATCCTGAAATATAAATTTAATTGAAATATGGAAAAAGGAAAGAGGAAATAAAAATATTTTCCTGCTGGAAAGTGAAGTTCTCGGGATATAAAATGGAAACGGAAGGTAACATAACATATTCCAAAATGCGAGCGTAGCTTTGACCAATAAGACGCTCTCTGATTCTCCAAGTAACACCTGCTCATTGGCAACATATCCATGCCCACACGTTGATAGAGAAGCGACCACTACGAGCTGTAGGATTTATATAGCGCTCTTCATATCGGCAATTTCTTGGGCGGTATACACGCACAGAGCCATCATAGCAGGATTGAAAAACTTTTTCGTCTGAAAAAATTGTGTTGTACCAAAAGTCCTGTGGCACACCGACAAATTGGTTGGCAAAGTTTAACCTCTGCTTCTTATGCCGCGGCAACAGAGCAACTTTATTTGCAGCCGAAAAATTCTTCAGCTCAGTTGCTCTGATACGTCGTCTTGCGGTTTCCACCGAAGCGAGAAAATTTGTTAAGAAACAGACAGTCACTGCTGTATCAAAAGGATTCTGTCGGAGGTGGTCAAGGACGAGTTCGTCTTCCTCCATAGTACTGAATTTCTGACGGCCCCCTCTATGGACGTACTCAACAGTTCCTTCTGCATTCCATTTTTGCTTAATTTTGTAAATGCAACCTTTACTCACATTCAAAGTATCTGCAACTGCTTGCATTGACCATCCGTTCTGCAGTAACATCACAGCTCTCATTTTTGCGGTTCAGTTAAGCGCGGCATAATAATAATAATAATTATAAGGAAAACTTCAATATATAGAATAATTATTAGTAAACTGACAAATAAAATTGACAATCAATTTTTGATTACCTGAAAGCCTGTTTCACATTAATTAAAAAAATCGTTATACCTATAATATACCTATAATGTAAGTAATATACCTATACGGTATGGCTTACCGTAGAGCACTTAAATATTATAGAAAACACATACGAAATCGATACCTGTCAAACGCTTAATCGCAACACATGGAATCTATCTAACCTCATACTAATGTCCAACTGACAAATGCGCCACTACAGTGCCGCCAACTACGAAAAGATAAATAATGGAAGTGCGCACTGTTAGGGAACGCGTACTAGCGCTCCTACCCTAAGTATACTAATGTACAGAAAAATACAAATAAAAAAATGTACAAAGATACAAAATATAAGAATATTTTATGATAAACAAAACTAAAAAATATAAATATATTTACATATACATATACACGTATTACTTGAATTAAACTTGAATGCATGTTATATCTTTGTAATATCGTATCCCCTATCAGGATAATAATTATTATCAATACCAAAGGTGAGAAATTTGAGAAAGCTTCGCTGTATATTTTCCAAGTGGATGTTACTATAGATATGTAGTAGGGACACCAAATAACATTACAGTTTTCAAGTTTTGAACGAACCAGTGACCTTTTTAATGCACTTTCATTGGCGAAGGATTTCGTACTTACAAATTATTTCGTATAACAAATACCCTCATAACTGGTTAGTAGTGACGTACGGGACGTACCTATATTGTAATCAAATATTAGAGGTCGTTTTTTGAGATTAACCGTACATACTTTACATTTATTTGTATTAATGGATAAATAATTATCGGTAGACCAAATATGGACATGATCTACAAGGTCCTGCAATGTCAAACAATCAGCCGTATATGATATACTACATGTTGATTTGCCGATATGTAAGACTTAACATTGTTAAATGTTTGCTTATACAGACACATCTGGAAGACCTTTTAAAGTAGAATATTAAGTGCAATAATAGTTATTTGTGTGTTAAGAGCGCAAAGTACTGCATTGCCGCTTGCGAAAGAAATTTAGGTATTCTTTCAAAAGCGGCAATGGCAGTTTGTGCTCGTAATACTTACAACATTTTTACAATCGCTTAATACAGTGTGTTCTTGCATGTATTTGACATATGTTTATATATGAACCGATTTTTATAAGTTTTTTTTGTTAGCTACATTTCTCATGTGTCATTTTTGACTGACAAGCGCCTGCTAAGGAATTTATAATAAAGAAGCGAGCGGGAATTGACACTATTACCGCTTTAAAGCGACAATTATGTCATCATCGGAAATGGCGTACTTTGCGTTGAGAATTGAAAGCGCAAAAGCCTACTATTGAGGCGATTGTAGGAAAACCAATATGTAGTTTACTAAACCTGCGTCACGTCACCCCTTCTGCACAATCATGATTAAAACAACACCAATAGGCGCAATTATCAACCAAATTAACAATATGACTATCATTACTCAATAATTACCAAATGCAAATGCCGATTACCAAAAACCTACCTATACGTAACCAATATTGAATCATTAGTGTACACTAAGTGTCTTGCATCTGCTATAAACATTCCCGCTTATGAAATATTTTAACACTAATTACACTAGTTTTTCAAGTACCTTTTAGCACTTTTACACTAATTAAAAATGTATCCTGTACTGTTTTATTTTCGGAATACCCTAGAACAGATAAATGCTAATAATTGTAATGAAGCAATCTCCATGGATATGGATTCAGAGGTTAAATTAATTAACTGAATTATTTATACTCTAAATAAACTGTACGCATTGCCATCAAACGCATTAGCTTGAAACGAATGAAAGCCTAATGGAATGAATTCAACTCAGGACGTATGTTTTCTTCCATTAGCTGACCAGTAAAACACTCAATAAAATCAAAAGTAAATATTAACAATGCGATATTGTTGCCAGATAGAAATACATTAGCTAAATATGCCATTTGTAGAGTGCATTTACCACTTAAAGATAAAAGTAGAAAGGTATATTAAGTGATTTAATGTTCGCTAAATTTGTAGTCTATAACCAGGTTAATTTTTTTGCAGCTTATTTCATTGTTAAATCAATGTCAATATTTATTTACTTTTTACCTGCCTTAGTTTTTTTATAAACACAAAACAAAAATAAAATACATGCTGGCTGATTACACTTGCCCCGGTTAAGGGGGCAAGTACATCACGGCTCATAAGTACCATTATATACGTTTTTGAGCGAAACAGAGTGTGAAATGCATTTTTTTATTTAACGTTATATGGGGTAACGGATACTGGAAAAATGAGTTCTCCTTTAAGGTTTTCTCACCTTTTGAGTAACAATCCATCTCCTAATCAGGTAAAACTGAAAAAAAGGGAACTAACCTTGAAAAAATTGTAACAAAAGCAAATCCTTCGTAGTTAGTCTTAACAATAAGTGTTACAGTATATATCCAAAATCCGCCAAAATCCTTCTACGGGAAATTACTTAAAAATGAAATGAAAACTACTTGATTAAACGTGCAGCACTTTCAATTATACGCATTTTTTCAATATTTTCATCAACGGTGCATTGCCTTCCATAATGATTTCTTAAAATGAAATTAACAGATTCTTGAAGTACAACAATGTCATGCTTTCCTTGCTGTTCACATATAAAGATAGAATCACCAAAGTGCTGAATCAGTTTTTGTTTCATATATCGCTGTGCATAGGCAGTGTTACTCGAACCTTCTAAAAAGGATTCCATTTTTGAAGTGATATCACTAACTGTGAGCTGTTCATCTTCGTTTTCTTCAATTTTCAGGCCTACCAGCTTCTTATGTGAGTCATATTTTCTTCTATATTGGTATGGAATGCCTTTACCAATACGGAAATTTGTACTACACGAATGGTGGTACACACAATCTGCAGCATGTAGGTCACTCTGAAAATACTCCAACCGTCCTTTTACGTCTAAGGCCCACGAGTCATTTCTCTTCTCACATATGTCTTGCATTGTTTTAGGGAACGTATCAGTCCTGACAGTAATGAATTCTGACCGAGGATAACGCTTATTACTAACATCCATTAATTGCCCACAAAGAAAGCAATCAGTTTTGCCGTTGAATGTACCATCACTTGATCTGCATTTTCTTTTATTTCTTTACATTTAGAAACACAATATTTCAAAAATCTAAAATCATATTGGTAAAAACTGATATCAAATTTGGAATCATCGGTAAAAATCATGATAAATAGATGTATCACAAGCCTGGTTTATAACGGAATACATTTTATGATCTGAGCCAGGCGGCCATATTGAAGGTACCACAATGTTCCCGAGGATCGATTTTTTAAACTGTTGTCACTAATGTCCTGGTTTCTTAAGTATAACTGAACTTTTCGTTTTAGCGTACTTTTAGGGACGTTGTATGCATCAGAAGCTTTCCTAAGACCCATAACTTCAACTTCAGTACTTCAAGTACTTCAATAAATTGTTTAATTAAATTAAATAATTAAGTGAATATCAAAATCGATGTAGCTGAAAGCAAAAATAACGAATCAATCAATGGGCGTTTAATTTAATAATTTATCATCGTCATGTTTAATTATATCGTTTCATAATTTTAAATATTTAACCCACGCGCCATGCAAACTCTGTCTCGATACCATATGGTACAATTCCAATACCACATGACATATATATGTATATTATTTAGATATATTAGTTGCTTGTTATATTTATTTATTACTTACCTCGTTGAATATTAACGTAGTTAATTACGAGGTTTTAGCGACACAGAAAAATAGTAAGTAATGTTGTAGGACTTCTTCTGAAGCGTCTAGACAATTTTTCAGAAAAAAAATGTAGTAGAATGTAATAATTATAATATACTCGTATAGTCCACTTTCCACCCCCCACCCCAAAACATCCTCCTCAGTCTTCACCGGTAACTTAGACACCTTCATATATTTCTCGGAAAATATCTCACAGCCAATTACTAAGGGTGGAGGGAGATTATCCTTATTTGATAATAAAGCTGGATATATCTGTGAGAGGCATCTGGGGATCAGCTAGAATACGTATTGATCGCTTTATAAACCTCGATGCCATTACATATCAGCCTATGATTTCTATTTGAAGGCAGTTGTAGAAGATTAGGGATGCGCCATCTTGTAAAGTTTACATACCAATAGGTACATTGTGTAAAATTGACACGTATACGAAATTAATTAACAAATGCGTCGATACCTATTTGGGTACTTCATTGGGATTTGCGAAGACCGATGTTTCAATTACGTATCATGAGCCAACTTTCATGAAATATGTATTTTTCTTGTGTCCTTCGTGGTTTAATTAACAACAATTGCAATCATAGAGTCGCAATTTAGATTTACAGACTTTTTGCTTTCTGTTTTTTAAGGAACCAGGTATGATGGCAAACATATTTTTTTCTAAAAAAATATAGTAAAACCGTTTATTTGATGGTTGTCGAACTTTCTCCATTCCACTTAAAATATTCGTAGTAAATGGTCTCTCTATTATAAAACAAATTCCTAAATTTGACACAGTGCTCAGGCAGTCACTAAAATGTATTTTCTATGTGATTACTACAAATCCGAGCTGGGCAAAATAGTCAGTGGAAGAGCTTCAATCACTCAGCCCTTTCTTAAAGTGCATTCATTGTCAAGCACAATTCCTCTTTATTCTCGAAAGTGTTTCCCAAGCACAAAGCCCTGATATTAATTACCTAATAATGTGCCTAAGACACATCAAAAGTGCTCGCAGTGCCTCAGAAACCCTTGAACCACTTCAGAAGTTCTTGAAGCTCTTTAAATGTGTTTAAAGCTCTTTAAATGTGCTGAAAGCCTCTTAAATGTGCAGCGCAAAAGAACTTAGTCACAACCTCCCATGTGTGCTTGTTTCTGTTATAAATAAAATTCTCAAAATGTGTAAAAGGAGGTTATGGTATTTTCTAGTTGTTTTGCTTAGCTCAGTAATATTTTTTTTAATGGTGGCTTTTAACGTCGTACAATCCACAACGTTAAACTCACTTTGCGAAAATGCTATCCATTTGTCGCAATTTTCTTTGCTGTCGACGTTGAAGTAAAGAGCAATTTTACCGTTTTCATTATTTATGACTTTATATTAATTTTTAATTATTTATGACTACTTACATTATACATCACAACAATATATTGTTATTACTATTTCTATTGCTTCACAGTAGGCTGAATTGTGTGCTGCTGTAATATAATATGTGAAATATATGTATGTTAGATACTGTTAACTTATTTTTATATACCATTTCTGAAAATATAGATTACTTACATTACAAAGTAATATTAGTTTCATAACTTTTTTAATACATAAAAAATTATTGAAGGTATAATATAGTAGTTGCTATTTTAAAACACCAAGAGGTAAAATAATATTAAAAGGTAAAACACTTGTTTTATGTATTATATCTTCCACGAACGACCGTTGTGATATGATCACTATTTGTTTCACCAATAGCATTAATCGGAAGCGAGAATGTACGTGTCGATTGCAGACTAGGAAATTTAACTTAATGCAGGGCAAGTGAAAGAATATAAATTAAACTGATATCAAACTATAAGTAAAAAAAGAGAAATGTATTTTTATTAAAATCATTAATTAGTAAAACAAAATATTATAGATATATTTAACAAAATATTCCAGGCATACAAGTTGTCATAGATAGGAGAGATTTTAAACTTTATTTCAAGCCATTGACGAGGCTCTCAAATTTGATCACTTAAGTAATGAAAACACCGCTGTAATTTTGTCAGATGCCTTATCAGTTTTTACCACCCTAAAAAACCACACCACAGTTGACATCAAGACCCACCCGTATACTCTCCGAATGAAAATAATGCTACACATGATTTTGACCAGTCGAAAAGAGGTTCATTTTGTGTGGGTAAAAGCACACATGGGCATCAAAAATAATAAGATTGTTGACTCCTTAGCCAAGGAAAGTATAACCACTGGTTTCACATATCAAACAAAAAATATGCTTGACCCATGCCTTTTCTATTTTAAAAACTAACATGAGGAGTAGATGGTCAGATCTATGTCAAGAATCTTGTCACTTCAACCCTATGAGATATACTCTTATTTATCCCGATCTCTCCTGTAATTTCTGGCACAAACATCTCAATTATGTAAGAAAACATGTTACTACAATTATACGTCTCAAATTTGGACATGCTTGCTACCCATCTCATTTATTTAAAATAAGAATCTTGGACTCCGATGTTTGCAATGTTTACAATACCAAAGGTGATCTTGATCACCTTTTCTTCGACTGCGTGAAAAATAAAGCATCAAGTAATAAATTATTCAACAACCTGATAAGCTGTCATTTATTACAGTAACCATTCAATATTCTATCTCTACTTGCTACTAATGATAAAGAAATACTAGACTGTATAATTTAATTTTTGAAAGAAACCGGAATCGTGTTATGATACGTAACAAATGTCGTTCAGAAATGTTATTGTAGATTGTAGGTGTTATAGGTAGATTCGTATCCTTTGCATTTTCCTTTGTTGCAACCTTAATACGGTAGTGGTCCTCTAAAAATGTGTTGTCAAAATAAAAAATGTGCTGACAAACCAGGACTCCAGGACGAGAAGCGAGTATCCCTGTCTATTCCCATCGACTATTTTCTTTATTTTTTTCCCTTTCCTTCGATGTAGGATGTAGGTTAGGAGATGTAGGACTCGTATAAGGTGTTGTGACTGGCTGCGTGGCTAATAGCCTAATGCCAAAAAAAAATAGAAGAAAAACCAAGGAAGGTACTTTCGTGAAAAAAAAAAAATTATTTAAATTTATTAAAATGGTGTGTAAGAAGTAAATTAAAAGGTGTTTGGAAGAGGGAACGTTTTTTTGTATGAAACAAAAATTCATAAAATGGCAAATTTTTACAAATACTTATACACATTTTTACTAGTCTGTCGGGAGGTCGTAACATCATTTTTACATGTTTTGCCACCATTTTCTGCATTTAAAGTTGCGGTGTTCGAGGGGATAACTTTTTTGTCATTGGAACTCGGTCTATAAGTATATACTATAGGATACATGTCGGAGGCTTTGGTTTAAATCTTTTGATAATTTTTATTTTATATTTCTATAACGTGATTATATAACGTCTAGTACAATAGTAATAATAATTCGAATACCAAATAGATCACTCCTGTCACTCCCTGACATTGAATTGCACAGTAACGAGGCTATTTACTTCGCTGTAGCGAACACGTTGGATGCATCTTGACAGCATCGTGCATTGTTCAACGTATTATCCAAATTGGAAAAATATAACTACATAAAACTCTCAAGAGTGACGTACAAATCCAATTGGCAGAATTGTAACAAGGGTTGACTGTCTCAGAATTTATATTAGACTCGTCCTGTATTTTATTTAAACAGGATATAGATGGAGAAAAGGGTTTATAATCATTTATCATAGTTACGCATGTGATGGAAATTGTATAGGAGGAACTTTGGGGCATGGACGAATTCCGTTTCTTCAACGATATTAACAGAATGAAAGTTGCGTTGACTTCATAAATATATGCAAGCATATGTTAAGTTGATATGTTAAGCCATTGATTTTCCAGAATATAATCTGAATATACCCGTCAACGCAAACTGACTGCTGAGCAAATTTTGTCACATTATGAAACTCGCTTTCAGAGCGTTGTGAACACGGGAATACTTTACTAATTAACGTTTTAGAAGGTATCAAGTTCCATGACATTAACAGGTAAACAATACTGAAAAGTGTACAGTTTATCTTCGGTATAATTAAGGTTTTAATTATAAACTTAATATTTCAATTTTCTGCTCAGTTTTGAAAGCCTTCTCGTTGACGTTATGCTTGGAATATGAAACGAAAGTTTGATTAGTAACTAATACTTTAATTAATTAATTTTAGCCTGTTTATAACTACAGTTCGCCTTACGAGTCTGCCTTGATGAAAAGAATGCGGGCAAAAAATTAGGTTTTTATTGCCATGTTGCCACGTTGTAATCCTGATATTTGAAATTATTTTTTTTTATTTTTAAATTAAATATTTTTAATACTTTAATAATGGTATTTAAATGTTCTACATATATAATATATATACAAATTATTTTGCTTTATTGGTTCGATGTTATTTTCTCAGTAAATTATAAATTAATATAATAATAATACGGAAATCACCCTAAATTTTCCTCCGCTGGCAATAATGCCATATCAGCACGCCCTACCAAGTACAACACGTGGCTATCACACCTCTGATTGGTGGTTGGCTGCTGGCGGAATCCAAGACAATAGGAAACAAGTGCACCTGTTACTGCAGTGTCGTACCGTTTTGCATTTTACGTGGATCATTATAATTTGTATTGTGTTGTGAATACTATTTTAAACCCATGTGTTAGACGTACATACTTTTTTTGTTTTAATTACCTACTTTGAATTTATTTTCGTGATGGATTTCGAGATAAATCCATATTTAAAAGGAAAGACAATCCATAGTCAATCTAGGGAGATAATTGCAAATGTATATAGGGTATGCGACGAGGAAGCAAGAAACAATGCATTTAAATTGCCTTTAAAAAGAAAAATTGATCGGGTTTTCTTATATACTGGAGTTTCGCCGGACAGTGTAAGAAAAATTCACAAAGAAGATGAGGAACGAAGAAAGGATAATCCAGATAAGATGCTTTCATCGCCGGGTAAAAAGATACCTCGACTGTCTATTAGAGACAAGTATGATGATGCAGATTTTGCAATCATAAGACGCACAATCCAAAACTTTTATTTGGAACAAAAAATTGTCCCTACCACAACGAAACTATTAAATAAGTTGCGCGAAATTATGGATTTCCCATATTCTCGCGAAACATTGAGAAGGCTATTAAAGGCCAATGGATTTTATTTTAGAAAGTGCCAAAACAAAAGGAAAATTTTGATGGAAAAACCCACAGTTCTTCATTGGCGCTATGAGTATATTAGAAATATACGAAAATATCGAGAAGAAGGACGCGATATAATTTACATTGATGAAACCTGGGTGGATAATGATCTCACGTTTAAAAAATGTTGGCAAAGTCACGACGTATTTGGGATAATTAGCAACATTAGGGCAAGTGGTAAGTTATATATTTTTTTAAATGTTAATTTACCTTTAAGTATATAAATGACTAATAAAATAAGTATGTGAATATAACGTCAATATTTGTTCACAATATTAATATCAACTATTGCATATTTGATAAATAGTTATTAATTTATAGTACCGATATCATTTTTAAACTCGTCAGTGTCTTTAGTCTTTCCAAATTTTAGGTCGTTTAGTCATTGTTCACGCTGGGTCGGAAAAAGGTTTTGTTCCCAATGCAAGTTTAGTTTTTAAAGCGGGCCAATGTAGTGGGGATTACCATGGCCAAATGAACAGAGAAAATTTTCTCAAATGGCTGGAGGAAAAATTGTTGCCGAATATTCCGCCAAACTCGGTGATCGTCTGGGATAATGCCCCTTATCATTCTGTTCAAGAGGATAAAATTCCTACCAAATCATCCACCAAGAAAATAATGATTGAATGGTTAACAAAAAAAGGTAAATATATCAACTTTCCATAAAACCGGTACTAATGTAATGTAATGGTAATCAAAAACATAGGCAGTAAATTTAGTGTTAGAGAACCATAAATGACGTCAAATTAACCCAAAATTATCATCATTATGTGTTATGTAAATAACTTACTAACTATGAAACACTTATTGAAACACAGTATTCTATACTTTTAGGAATAAACCATGATCCAAAGGAAAGAAAATGGGAACTGTTTCAGTTGGTACAGCAGCACACACCACCGGGCGACCAAAAAAACTATGTAGTTGATAGAATAATTAGGTCTCATGGACATCATCCACTACGTACACCACCATATATGTGTGAACTTAACCCAATTGAATTAATATGGGCTCAACTGAAATATTATATTCGTAGTCATAATACTACAGGAGACCTTTCAATTAAAAAATTAACCGAGCAGGTTGAGCAGGGTCTTGTATCCGTCTCACCTGCAGATTGGGCAAAATGTTGTAAACATGTCATCGATATAGAAAATGATTTTTGGGAAACGGACCAACACATGGAAGAAGTAGAACCGTTAATAATTCAACTTGGCAATGATAGTAGCGATGACGACGATTCTGATGATTCCGATGATCAAGAGCAAAATGAAGATTTTTAAATTTTTATTTTTTTAAATTGACATTTTTTTAAGATAATATTTTTACTTCTGTTGAAAACATGCAACACCATCTGGAAAAGCATTTAGCATTCGTGCCGGATCGAAACCAATCGACAACCATCGGCAGTCTGTCGTATAACATTCGTCGTATTAACATGCTTTAATCTCCTTTCATTATATGTATGTAGTTGACTGACCGGATATAAGATTCCGCGCAGTTGCCACATGTAATTAATTTTTCTTCTCAGTATTCAATTAAAATATCAAATTCCACAGTACTATATTATTAATTGTGCATACAATAATATATTACAGGCCAAGATATTAGCCATTTTTACATTTATTTTTGTCTACTTTAATTATGGCAATTCCGTAAACATTTATTTTTATAGTTAAAAGCGGCTACGCCGCTTATTTCTTCCACGTGAAGGCAGCTGTGGCGCAGTATATCTCTTTTCAACTTATTGGAATCGTATTTCTCGGATCGGGATCGGAATCTCGGATCGAATCGGATCAGGTTTGCATCTCTTACAGTACCTACCTATATATTATTTATATACCTACCTACATATATGTAGGTATATATGTATTGCAAGTATATTTATTTTATTTTTCCGTTTTAAAGTTTATTTTTCACGGCTATGACGAGAAGCTGGTAGGTATGTATGTATTGCATTAGTAATGATTTTTAAAAATGTGTTATATTTAGTCTCGGTTTAGTTATGTAGGTACCTATTAACAAACAAGCTCTGATCTTTGTCAAAGCTTGTCTGTTAATAATCTTTGTCTTTGTTCGAGTGTTAACGATTTGGTAGGTTAGGTAGGTACATACTTACACAATAAATATGATTATATTTCAATTGCAAGTATTTTTATTTTATTTTTCCGTTTTAAAGTTTATTTTTCACGGCTACTTACTTAGCTGTTTTGTACATATTTATTTTTGTTTCTTGTGAGAAATATGGTTACTAGCGAACCACCCACTAAAAAATGGTAACGCGCTGAAAACAATACTTCATGAGTGGGGTGGAAACTTGCATTCATTATCAGCTTGGTGTTGAAAATATGCATACCTTCTACTTTTACCATTCATGTATATACATTCATGTAAACATTTTAATGCTATTTGGTAATTACATCGCACGCCTATGATCGACCATAACCAACTCAACAGTGCTTTTTATGCATATTTCCCCTCTGCGACTTCAGACGTCGTCAAGGAATATCCATGTGCAGAACTTTACATTCATTTAAGTAGTTTGTAGACAGAAATTCATAAACAATGTTCTTGGCGCTTAAACGAGCATATTATACTATTATAAGTCGCGAAAATGTAATTAAGCATTATTCCCATAAATATTCATCACACCGTTATCACAGACAACTAACTTTTACGTACATTGCCGTGTATTTTTTATTTAAACTATTTAACGTAATCTTTTATTTTATCTTACGTGTCTTACGTGCTCTAACATATATTACGTTGAAGAATGCACGTTGCTGTCAAGATACATCCAACATGTTCACTACAGCGAAGTAAATAGCCTCGTTACTGTGCAATTCAAAGCCATCGACATCTTATAGTATATACTAATAGACCGAGTTTGTATATTTTTATGAATTTTTGTTTTAAACAAAAAAACAAGTCTTCCTCTTTCAAACACCTTTTAATTTACGTCTTACAGGTCATTTTTTATAAATATTTTTTTTTCATGTAAGTACCTTCCTTGGTTTTTCTTTTAATATTTTTTTTGGCATTAGGCCATTAGCCACACAGCCAGTCACAACATCTTATATGAATCCTACATCTCTTAACCTACATCCTAATCTACATCTAAGGAAAGGAAAAAAATACAGAAAATAGTAGACGGGAATAGACAGGGATACTCGCTTCTCGTCCTGGGGTCTGTTAGGACATTTTTTAATTTGACAACACATTTTTAGTGGACCACTAACGGGTTAAGGTTGCAACACGGAAAAACACAAACCATACGAATCTACCTATAACACCTACAATCTACAATAACATTTGTGAACGACATATTTTGTTATGTACCATAACACGATTCCGGTTTCTTTCAAAAATTCAATTATACTCTACACTCTACCGCCTCTACATACAGTAGAATCCAGATATAACGACCCTCAAGGGACTGGCGACACTTAGTCGTAGTAACCGGACGACGCACAAAACGAACTATTACATTTGATTCACCAGCTTCTAAACGGTGTATTTAACGTTCGTTCGATCGTTCGATATACCTATTCCGAAGCTTTCGACGTGTTTTTCATTTTCCGTGATGGAAAAACCAAAGGCGTTCACAGAGAACGGAGAAAAATAAGCTTTTCGTAGCCTTGGTGAGAGACCAAGGTGCTACCATTGAATGCAATAACTCACTTTCTCCACACAATTGAAACTTTCATAAACTAACCAAAAAACTGCACCGATGCTCTCCGTGTCATATGGCAAATTGCCGGATTGCAATTCATAATCCATGCCAATACGCCCGCGTTGTCACTCGAGCATCTCTCAAGGGAGGTGATGAGCTCCCTTGAGTAATGCTTAATACTGGCTAGTACTCAAGGAACGTCTATAGAACACAATTTTGCGATGAGGGACCCTTGGAAAGTGAGGGATACTTAAGGTGTTAAGGGAGAAAACAATATACCAGGAGGTTCCGTTTGGTCGGGTTAGCGTCCAATTGTGTTCCTCGCTGTATCGAATTGAATTGGATTGAATCTAATACTGAAAATATGCAATTATTCGGTATAATTGTAAGCCTTACTTTCAGAACCTACAAGGTGGTACAAGATCGAACTGTAAGGTACGATAAAATATTAAATTAAATATTCATTTAATTTTTAAAACAATGAAGCGGTATAATATACCAAGACTAACATAGATATGTAGATATATATATCCACAGATATTTGTAGATCCACAGCCCACCCAACGTATGCACATTTGCTGGTGTTAAGATAATAAAATTAAATGAAGCCCAAGGCCTATTTCAACGTTGAAACACAGCAAGAAATAAGTCGTTTAAATCGACGTAATTTCCGTACGGAAATCTATATTCTAACTACTAGGGTTTAGCTATAGTACACACACATATATAATATTTAAAAGAAAATAATATGTATGTACCTTGCAGTTTATGAAGCACTCACTAACAAACCGAATTTAGAAAATATAACCGCTAATTTATAAAAGGCTAAGAGAGCTCTTGTTGGCCTGGCGTGGCTTATTTATAAGTTTCACCCTACCATTTCGACTCGCGTTGGAATACACGTGGTTTCAGTATTGCAGGACATGGTATAGGTAAATCTCGCGATTTATTTTAAATATTTGAAATAGGGTACTATTATTCAAAATATTTGCTATATAACAGAACGGAATTTATTTACGTTACAGCGTGTTAATCGAGAAAAAAGACCCAAAAGAATGAGGAGATATAGCATCTCACTATGTATGCTTTATTGCAAACTATGCATTCATTATTTTAAAAAAATTATTTGTCGATTTTCATTTCTTTTAATTTAATACTTTATTATTACTCTTTGATTCTTTAGTACGTATTGTATATGAATCTGCACGCAATAATAGTAACTACGGTGCAAAGAACTAGAAAATAGATAATGCAATAGTTTAAATATAGACAAAAAAAACCATGAATGTAAATCCAGTTTGCCATTGATCCCTTTGTATTGAGTAGCCGCTAATCCACATTCAACTGCGGAAATTTTTGTCCCATGTCAAAGTAGACTATGTTCGTTATCTATTAACAAGCAGTACACCAACTGGCTTTTAGTTAAAGCGAGTCTCAGGTCCTAGTATACTCCATATTTCAGCCGGAAAGTTGGACGTTTCAGTTAATTGCGAAATGTTTCTTAGTACACTCCCCCTGCCCTTTGAAGTATTAACACAATGCATTAATTAATAGGACTTACACCAAGAATAAATCACTAAATTTAAACTAATATGTTTAGAAAACGAATTGCCACGGTATTCAGTATCTACTACATACATATATTATACATGAGTGGAATCGCTGGATCGTTTAGTCAGTAGATTATAAAATCAATTTTGAGGGCCATGTGCCCCGTATACTCCTGCTCTCTAAATGGTTTTAATCCCACACCGTGACTCTTCAGTCGGATTTATTCATTAATCAAGCCGCGACGCCCATCTAATTTTTCAGAAAAGACCCGAAAATCATAATTCACTCTAAGCGTTCTAAGATACTTCTGCTTCGGGCTGTACACGAGTCTGGTGTATCTGGTGACCTATATCTCCTCCGAGATTGGCACAAGGAGCAAGGACCCGTATCAAAATCAAAGGATGGACGTTGAGCTTCAAGTAATTTGGTTTATCAAGGTTTATCCTTTAATGAATGAACGGATGTTCCTTCCTATAGATAAATTATATTATATTGGAGGGAGTTGTGGACTTTGCGTGAATGTTCTAAAATGTACACGGTACGTCAGCGGAAGTTAGAGGCAGTATGCCATTTACTTGTCTTTTAATTTAGTAATTTGAAGTTTCTATTACACGAATTACATAACATTATACTCAGAGTTTCAAATTGTTTCAAATCGCAAATGTTTCAGTTTTTCTCCTGTCATACACATTTTTCCTCCTTACAGATCAGACAGACTGTTAACGAGACTTAATTTTAAAATACTTGTCACTAATACCATTGTCATTAGTAGAAAAAAAAAGTAGATCACATTTGTAGTAGTAATAACTGAACAATCCTATTGATGTTCAAAAAAATTCAGTGCCTCCCGTACTTATTATACATGATTTACCAAATTCAGAAAATTTATTTCACCTGAGCAAGTATAATGTGAATGTATAGTTTACGTGAGTACACTGTAAATAAACATAAGTTACATAAGTAAAGAAGTTGATTGTAAACGAATTTGTCTGATTAAGTGGAAAATATGTTTGGTGTCCTCTATGACCATGAACCATATTGCTCCAATATTTGTCAAATTGGTTTTATAAGGGGGGGGAATCACGTTAATGTACTCATCTGAGTTTCTCCAGTAGATGGCTCCAAAGGGTTGACCTACCAGCCCTTGATACTGTAGCAATGATTTCTCAAAGCGTACTTACTGCGTGTATTTAACTGCTGGAAATGAATAACCAGAATATTTACTATTATTTGGTCTAAGATTGATATGCCTCAACTTCCAGTTTTGCCGGAAGTTACGCTAAATCACGTTTCTAGAATGAATGCGTTATACCTGTTTGCTTTGGTTTAATAAATATATGGGTATCCCCCGGCCCCCGGGCCAGATCCGGCCCTGCACAATCCGGCCCGCGAGAGATTCAGAAAATTCAAGTAACGATATCAAGTCAAAATGATCAATAATATTATTAAGCGTACGTAGTGGAACGCCACGGATCGAGTCAGAAATAGTTGTTAGAAAGAGATAAACAGATAAACAATCGGGAAGACGCTCTTGCACTTATAACACTCTCGTACGATCGAGAGTGTTCTAGTCGCTTATAGGGGGAATATATAAACCGCTCAGCGCGCGGGTCATCTCATTACTTCTTAACAACTGATACAATGCTACAATGTAATGTTACAATGTAATGAATACAATGATGAACAAGTTCACATCGCATATTCGCGTACGGTCAAGAGTACGACGCGGAAAATATTCAAGCAAATTATATCAACATGTCTGGTTTAAGAAAGTGGAAAGTGGACACAAAATGTAGTCAATTCCAAGACAAATCGTCTGATGAATACTTTTTTATCTTGCACAGTGGTAAACCTATGTGTTTGTTGTGCAATGAAACAATTTCTGTTTTAAAAGAATACAATATGAAGCGGCATTACTCCAGCAAGTATTTCGCTCAATATAATTTACTCACGGGCCAGTTAAGCAAATATAAAATTAAAAAACTCATTACCGATTTAGGGAAACAGAAACAAATGTTCCATTCACAAAAATCAAATCTAGACAGTGTTGTTAAAGCTTGTTTTATAATTAGTTCCAAAATAGCGAAAACTTTGCAGCATTGCCTGTTTCATCATTCAATTTAACATTTTACATAAATAAATCACTGACATCTGCTCCAAATTTTGTTTTGAATTTCGGCCGGCATTTCCAGAGTTCACCTGAAATATTTCAAAGAGGTTAATATTCCAGTCAACTTACCTTAATCTCCACAGACGGATTGATACTGCATATGGCACATTGTTACATATTGATCGTTTGGTACTTCAGCAAGTTGTTAATTCAGAATACGTCGTTAAAACTTTTCAGACTTGCTTGGATTGTGCTGGTAGAAATGCTATACCTGACTGCTTTTGTTGGGCCCGCCATTGTAGGCCCAAACAATATATTGTGCCGAGTTGTGTGCCACACAATTATAATCATGTTCAAATCAGAAACCATTTTCTGAGAGACAGTTTGTTAAAGAGTACCTAGTAGATGTTGCAGAACTTTTGTGTCCAGAAAATAAGAAGGAGTTTGAGAAAGAGCTTTTCGCGACGTACGACGTGTTGTTTGACGAATAGATATGATGGCTAGTGATATCAAAAAAATATTGACCGATAGATTGGCTGATTTTCAGGCCTTTTCGATTGGTTTGGATGACAGTACAGATTTATCTGACAGCCCAGTTAGCTATTTTTATACGAGGAGTTGATGAAGAATTTGCAGTGACAGAGGAATTATGGCTCTACGGCCGCTACAAGGGACCACTACTGGAAAATATATTTTTACAGAGGTGAAAAGTACTTTTGAGGAACATAGTTTGCAATGGTGTAAATTAGTTCTAGTGTGCACAGATGGTGCCCCTTCAATGGTCGTTCACAAAAAGGTTATATCGGAATTCTGAAGGAAAGAGCAACCGCTATGAATGTGCAAGAATGTGATTTCATAATTCTGCATTGCATTATTTACCAACAATACTTGTGCTCTGAGTCCATTCGACTGAAGAAACTTATCGATGTGGTACCATTAATACCATTAATACCATAAATACCATTAATTTCATTAGATTCCGTGGTCTTAATCATAGCCAGTTTAAATATGTAAAGAACACGATGATGTGACATATTATTGTGAAGTAAGGTGGCTAAGCAAAGTTGAAATGCTAAAAAGGTTTGATGACCTTAAAAAAGATATAGCTGATTTTATGGAAATGAAAGAGAAAACATTGCCGCAAATTTGTGATCCAATTTGGCTTTGTGACTTGGCATTCCTGGTAGACATCACAGGACCCTTAAACGACCTGAACTTGAAGCTTCAAAAACCAGGGCAATTGTTAAATCAGCTATTCAGTCATATTGAAGCATTTGAGAAGTCATTGATACCGTATAGTGGTGTCCAGGGAGCTATCTACCGGAGAAACTGTCCATAATTTGAAGTAACCTTAGATCAAAGAATCAGTTGAACAACAACATATCAAAAATTCACCGGCCACCAACTTACCAATTAAACGTGGGGTGTCCTTTTCGGCCAAGATTAAGGTTTAAAATTGAATTATTGTCACTAACATAAACTACTGGATAGGGCTGGAACCTCTGATGTAACTATAACACTCGGAGTACTTTCCACAAACACCAAAACACTTTCACTTCGCTCGACGCGCGTTTCGCCAACCAAGTTAATCTTATCATCCGGAGACTAAACTAATCTTAAACTAAAAATCTACCCTATTTATACTATTTATGGTGAAATCATTAGTCACGCTTCAATGATCAGTTGCTAAGCAACGCGTAAAGCGGGCTATACGGTATAGGTCCCTTGTCGCTATTCATACTACTTTTACATTTTACAATTTCTATGCTCTCAAATGCATCCAACTGTCTATTATTGGTCACATTTCTAACTAATCTTAAATTACTAATATCTATTCTATGATTGTTGTCAAAAGCATGTTGTGCATCACTAGACTTATCTGTTCTTCCATATTTTAGATAGGCCATATGCTCTTTAAATCTGGTGTTAAATTGATCGTCTCGTTTGTCCAACATATTTTTTATCACAATCATTACAACTAATTTCGTAAATCCCAGACCTTTCATTTGGAACAATTCTATCCTTTGGATTGTCTAAAAGTTGTTGTTATTACTCGACGACGAATGAATCGCTGTTATACCCACGTTTTTGAAGACCTTACTCAAACCACGAGTAAACCGGGGTTCGTACGGGATGGATACATATTTTGGACTATATCCTTTTGAACTCCTTTTGGACTATATTCTATCCGTCTCTATATCCTTTTGAAAAATCGTAGAATTACGAAGTGTGTCCTTAAATTTACGCTTCCTAATTAGTTTTTCAACTATATCTCTAGGACTAGGACCATTACTCACAGCTATATCTTTAATTAATACTTTTTCTTTTTCAAACCTCTCATTACTGAGAGGGAAGCTTAGTAAGCGATGGACAAGAAAATTAAAACCCGCCATTTTGTGTAGCAGCGGTGAGTCATTAGGGATATATCTGACCGTACTGGTATATTTTCTATATATATCAAATTCTAACCTATTGTCACTATTTGTAATTACTAATACATCTGAAAATGGAAGTTTTCCATTATTTCCTAGTTCATATGCAAACTTTACAGAAGTAAAACGACTATTTAATTTGGAAATGAAGTTTTCTACATCCGCAATATTGGTGCCAAACACGGCAAAAATGTCATATCTCAGCCAAATCCTAGGAAAATACTCGAATTCTTCTTTGGCTTTCAGTTTCAAATTGACTCATGAAGACATCAGCAATGAAAGGCGATAAACAGTTACCCATTGCGGTTCCTTCATGTTGTTCATAGAACTTGTCATTGAAACGGAAGCAATTTTGTTTCATACAAAGTTTTGTAAGGTTTATATATTCTTCTATTATTTCTTGTCTATAGTTGTTTAATTCGAGTAAATCCTCAAGATAGTCCAAGGTCTGTGGAATTGGTACACTCGGAAATAATGAACAAACATCAAAGGAAATCAAAATTTCACCCTCTTGCAATTGAATATTCTTGACCTTATCAATGAAATCATTCGAATTTTTAACTGAAAAACTAGGTTGGGCAATGGGCAAACTTTCAAATTCCTTAGTCAACCATTTTGATAAGTGGTAAGTCGGAGATCCAATAGACGATACTATTGGACGAACCGACTTCCCTGGCTTATGAATTTTTGGTAGACAACACAATCTAGGTACGGTAGGGTTAGATACATGTAACCTATTCTTAACAGGTGGAGTAATAAGGTTGTTACATGATTTGAAGACATTTTTTATTTCAGTGGTCATTCTTGGTAAAAGGTTTCTAGTAAGTTCTTTATAAGGACCATTACTAATTAGGTTGTTTGCCCGTTCATAATAGTCCCCTTTATCTAAAATAACAACCTTATTACCTTTATCTGCTTTTAAATAAAAACATTTTCTCTTCGTCTTTCTCGCGCAACCTTTTGATAATCTTTTTAGGATTCTTTGAGCATGAATTTCTATTGTCTACGTTATTAATTTTATTTTTAGAAATTTGATTCCTGCAAGCCACTCTGACGAGGCCCTTGAATAAATCAGGCAGATATTGAATTGAAGTTTCAATCCCTGCCACGACATCATCCAAGATCTCATCAGAAGGGGCTACAGCAAAGTTTAAACCCTTGTTTAGAAGGTCAAGTTCTTCTTTATCAATTTAGTCTATTTATCAATTAGTAGTAAATTTTTTAAATTTTTCCGACAGAACACCCAGTTCTATCGGATGGTTAATAAATAAAATATGTTCCAAAGCGGAATAAACCTTTTGGCTGATATATCTGAACTTTATATGTATTGCAGACCATAACGTAGAAATATACGGCTGTGCAAAATCAGAAACTCTCTTTTTCACGAAATATGATTTAAAATTGAATTATTGTCACTTGCAGCTCCAAAATGCGTCGTTTCACTTCTATTTCAGTAGATAAAAAATTGTAACAAGAAGCTAGTGCAAAAATACGCTAAGGGAACTTAGAAGACACCTAATTCCACCTAATTCCTAGATTCAAATTCAAATCAATAAATCGTACCAGTAGGTACACTTTTTTAATTTTACTTTTATTATTATTTTTTTATATAATATGTCTTCACCTCGTTTCCACCACAAAATTGTTAATATAAGAAACGTTTTTGATATTAATTTTAAAAAAATACTTATTTTGTAGTACTGATGAATATTCTAATTTATGATCCGAAGCCACTCAAAAGGTTTATCTCGGTGGTTTTGGCATGTTAAGGATTTTTTTCTCATAATAAACATTCAAGATGGCAGCTCCAAAATCATGCATCCGCCATCATTCATTTTTGCAATTTATAGTCGTCTTACGATGGATGTCTCGGGAGTTTTGCGGTCGCATATCACGAATTTTTTGTCCAAATAAATAATCAAAATGCCGGACATTTTTGTCATTTATGGTTCGAATTGCCTCAAACTCGGTGTCTCGGGAATTTTTGTGTCACATCACGAATTTTTGTAAGTAAATATTCAAGATGGATGTTCTTAGGTTGCGGTCCTGGCTTTATAAAATGTTTCACATTTTATAATTTTATATATTTTTTAAATTATTGCGTCATTGGCAATATTTTGTTAATTAAAGTCTAAAAAATATCTTACATGTTTCTAAAAATCACTCGATTGTAAATTACTCGATATATCTCCTACGCTAGAGCAAAAAGTTGAAACATGAATTTAAGAAAAATATACTCGTGGGTATATACACACATACCCACACGACGAATACAAAACGAAATTCGAATGTCTGATATATTGGTGTAAGAAAATAAGTTGGAATTTACCTACCCTATTTCCAATGCAAACAGGAGACACATATAACTTAGTGAGCAGCGAGCAACTTGGTAGTGTTCAAATACCGTGAATGAGTTAAGCAAACACATACATAATTGATATAGGGCTTTCACTCTTTTAGCTTGGGCTCGAACTCTACTGAAATGTATTAAATCAGCTGGATTAAAATGCTCTGGTGCATCGATTACTCACTTGAATGTAGAGCTTAGAATTTGATTTGATTGATAAATGTAATACTTATATTTTATTTTCTTGTTGGGGATTATGCCACTTAAAAAATAAAAATGGATCAGTGAAAGATTCATTTTTGAATACCAATTCTTTGCCTAAATTCATAAATATCACACGCCTGAAAAGAAACAAATTGGAAAACAATAATTATTATAAAATAATACAAGAACGACATTTCGATAACGACCTTCTCAAGTTATGTTGAACTTTGTAGTTGCGTTTTAAACTTTGTTTATTTCCAGGTGAGGCATAATTGCGGTAGCAAAATATTTGTATAATAAATCCTTTGACTTTGACCATTGGCCTTTGACTGATCCATTGGGAGGAAAGTAAATTTTCCGTTTATTTAACCTCCAGTTTAAATTTCCAGTCTAAAGTCTTTCTAATAAGTATGTGTCGTTCAACGACCGGTAATCCTGACCTACACAATGTTTCTCAGGGGCGTAGCCATTTTTTTCTTAGGGGGTTGAAAGTAGAAGGTTTTTATATTCATATTTTCTACACCACAGCTGATATTGAATGCAAGTTTCCACACAACTCATGAAGTATTGCTTTCAGCGCGTTACCATTTTTTAGTGGGTGGTTCGCAAGTAGCCATATTTCCCACAAGAATCAAAAATAAAAACAAAAAAATAAATATATATTACAAAATAGAGCAAACAAATCTCAACAAACAATAAAAACAGTAAAATAAACCTATCTGGAATCTGGAATAAAATATCTGGAATCTGGAATTTGTCCGGAGTGCGGATCAGAGATCCGCTGCACTTAGGCCCCATTGGGCCCCTTGTGCTTCCTCCGTGAGGGAAGTGTCTCCCTAGGCCATCGACCAGCCCAATTTTGTACAAAAGGTGATGATGTTGCCCAGTGGCATTTCCTTCAAATTGGCCATAGAAGGCCAACGTTCCCCCAATATGGATTCTCTGGTCGATGACACGGCGGGACATTCGCAAAGTACATGCTCGATCGTTTCATCTTCTTGTTCACATCCTCTGCAGATGGGTGTGTCACATGTTATAGAGGTGTTTTCTTACCCGGCAGTGTCCGGTTAGGATTCCTGTAACAAATCGCAGTTTACCCCTGGACATTGCCAGATAGTTCCTCGCCGTCTCTTCGCTGGGATATTTCAAAAGATTTCTGGCCAGCTGACAGCTACTTGTTTCATCCCATAACGTCTTAAATTTTTGGTGGGTGTTTTCCTTTATTAATTGGAGTTTCGCTGCTACTGGTAGTGTACTTGAAGGACCAGGCCCAAGGATACTCAGGCTGGCTGCCTTTTTGGCCAGTTTGTCAGCTTCTATATTGCCGTTGCATTGTGAGTGTCCTTTGACCCAGCACAGGCAGATGTTATTCATCTGACATGCTCTCACAAGTGCTTGGTGACATTCCCATGTTGATCCTTTAGTTATTTTATAGTTTTTCAGTGTCAGTAGTGATTGTCTACTATCTGTGCAGATTCTTATTGTCTTGCCCATTATTTCTCTGCGAGCAATCTCTTGTGCGGCTATGGTTATACCGGTGAGTTCTGTTTGTACTACACTGGAATTTTTGCATCGGAGTCGCAGATTCCTGGAATATATACCACAGCCTGCTCCATCCTTTTTCTTTGATCCGTCCGTGAAGACATAGTTTACACCATCAACGCCGGCCTCGTCTTCACCAGTAGTATGTATGGTGTAAGGTTTATCAAAGACAAGCCGAGGCGGAATACCATCTGCACATGCCTGTAGAAGGGGTATCTTTCTGATAGCCTCAGTCCACAGGCGGCTTCTGGTTTGGCCACAGCTTGCGTTTGGTAGTATGCCAACGGATTTGAGGCGAGTCATGGTAGTCAGAGCCACTTCTTCTAGATGTAGGTCTAGCGGTGGAAGACACAACATTATCTCCATTGCTCTCGTTGGTGTTGTACGAATGGCTCCGGTTATGCTCAGACAGGCAACTCTTTGTACCTGGAATAGCTTGAGTTTTGCTGTTATTTGTTGACTCTTGGGCCACCAGACAACAGCTCCATAGGCCAACATTGGTCTTATGATAACAGTGTAAATCCACAGGACCACCCTGGGTTTCATTCCCCAGGTTTTCCCTACGGTCCTGCGACACTGCTCGTATGATATGTAGGCCTTATTTATTCTTCTTTCGAGGTGAAGATTCCAGTTTAATTTAGCATCGAAAGTTACCCCCGAAACCCGAACCGAAAGTTACCATCGAAAGTATTTCACCTGTGGTGCAAAATTTAGTGCTGTGTTTAGGAGAACAGGTGCTCTAATTGGCTCCAGTTTTCTTTTCCTTGTAAAGAGTACCATTTCCGTCTTCCTGGGGTTGACGGATAGGGCAAACTCCTCACACCAATTTTCAATTATTCTTAGGGCCCTCTCTGACAGAGGGCTCCTTCGAATTTTCCATTAAACAGTATCGTTAGGTCATCTGCGTATGCAATTGTGTAGAATCCTTCCACGTTGAGGCGTTTTAGGAGGCTCAGGTCAAGAACCAGATTCCATAGCAGTGGTGATAAAACACCTCCCTGCGGACAGCCTTTCGCAACCAGTCCTCTTATGACAGTGTCTCCTGCACTGATTTGTACTGCTCTTTTAGAGAGCATGTTGGATATCCAGCTGCCCACAATATGAGGAACGTTCCTATGTGATAGGGTCGCTGTAATTTTAGAAAAAGGTGGTCTTGTCAAACGCGCCTTCTATATCTATGAAGACACCCAGGGTGGATTCCTTATGATCCAGGGATTTCTCAATCCGACTTGATACCACATGGAGGGCAGTATCGGTGGATTTTCCTGTCGTGTATACATGTTGGTTTGGGTGGGTGGGTGCACGGGATTGTTAGTCAATGTTACATCCCTCAGATATCGCTCACATAGCTTCTCCATTGTCTTCAGTAGAAATGAAGTTATGCTAATAGGACGGTATGCTTTGGGGGTGGAATAGTCCATCCTCCCTGCTTTTGGTATGAACAATACTTTTACTTCTCTCCATGTCTTTGGGATATAGAGGTGTGCTAAGCACATCTTAAACATCCCAACCAGGTGCGGCAGTAGTTTATCCAGGCCCCACTGAAGTAGTGTCGGATATATGCCGTCGATGCCCGGCGATTTGAATGGGGAGAAGCTCTGTATTGCCCATTTGATTCTGTCTTCACTTACAATTTGGTGGGCGGTTTGCCAGTCCGAATTTGTTGGTTGGGTGTCGACTTCATTTGGCCATTCCCTTCGATCTGTTGTGAACTGTTGCGACCTTTCGCAAAGGTTGTTGGTCTTGGTACCATCGTCCCTTTTCAATATACCTATATTATGGTTTTTGTCTTTAGTGAGGATTTTACATAGCCTGGCTGCCTGTGAGTAGTCTTCAATTTCCTCACAGTAGGCTCTCCACGCTTTTCTTTGTTTTTGTCTAACTAGTTTTTTAAACTCCCTCAGGTGGGTCTTGTATTGGTCCCAGTCTGAATCAAGTTTTGTCCGTTTTGCTTTATTGAAAGATGTCCTTGTCCTCTGTTTCAAGTCCGTCAAGTCCCAGCACCACCATTTAGTGGCTTCCCCAGGGGCTCTCAAGACTCAGGATGAGTGGGCAGGATCTTTCAAAAGCTTTCCTCATGGCTGTTTTTAGAGTGTCTGTATATTCCTCTATTCTGCCACTATCATTGAGCACGTCGTTTTTCCAGGTTCTTCCTGAGTTGACTTCGATATTTATCTTTGTTGGTTCCTTGGGGATCCCGAAATGGTTTCTTTTGTGCTTTAACACAAAAATAAACCCATATTCTATTTTATTTTTAGAGGGTTTATCTTGGGATGGTAGCAATAAAACGAGGAACGATTATATTAACGTTTCGGTCCCTTTTTTGGGCCTTTTTCAAAAGAGTATCTTATTTATGACATATTTGACATAGGCAAAAATGACAGTTTTAATTAATTTAAGGTTACTAGACTATTCGATTAGCATCATAGGAAAGAACAGTCAAGAAACCGTACAAACTTAGGCTGTTTTATATTTCATTATTATTTTAATTTTGGTTATGTTAATATTATGTAGATGTATATTTATAGTAAGTAGGTATGTATGTACGTATATAAGTGTATATATAGAGAGAGAATGTGTTTTGTTAACTTATTTAATATTTAATATAATAATTTAATACAAAAAAAATATTAGGCCTGAGTCTGTTCAATTTCGTATGGTTCTCTATAAGTTATTAACTGAAAGTTTAAAACATTATGTTAGTGGAAGGTTGAACCAAATATGAATTTAAATTTTCACAAAACAGAACAGTTTCCCATAATTTTATAACAAAGAAAGGAACATCGTCAAAAACAAATATTTGCAAAATTTCTTGAAAATTGGGTTTATTTTATTCCACATACGTACAAATTAAAAATACGGTTTATTCATATAGCCAAATTCAATAAATTTTGTTTCAGTTATATAAAACTCAGTCAATAATGTCTAATTCTTCGGTGAAATAGTCCGATAGGTATACTTACTTGGTTTGATATAACTTTACCCATACGTCGTCAATGACAACATGCATCTTATGATATTTACTGGTGGTACTATTTTGCGGTAGTATGTTACTATTTACTATGAGTTCATTTGCATGAATTTAATTTAATTTGTGGTATTTTTATATTTGATTGCCGATATATTTATATACATTTAAATTAAATTGTAAATTTGTATCGCTGATATAAAAATGCCAGTGGGTTCAAGATCAATATTTCATTGTCAAATTCCATCATATTATGTAGTATCCATATATCTTCCAAGGTTGTGAGTGGGTAAACATGAAATGTTAACCATTTGCCAGCATATTTTTTTCACATCTTATTATTACAAGTCTGCTTTTTTCTTTAGTTACTTTGATACTCAATATTATGTCTTATATTTTAATTACCTACATGAAGATATGCTTTTAAAATATTGTTTGCATAGTTTTGGAAGGATTGCATAGAGTAACTTTATACGAGTATAACTTAGACAGTGTGGCCGTGGTCAATTGGTAGCTTCCGCTATACGTTATTAATTCATCAAATTTTTAAATTACGTGAACGATAAAATATTACTTCAATTCTGCATAATATATCGTATTCGATAGTTTTGAAGGAATTGTTTATATCTACCAGATTCAAAACCATGGTGGAGTAAACCAGTTCGTGAAAAATTAAATAAGATATTACTTATTTCTGACCCACTTTCTGAGATGATTGTGTAAAAAATAAATCGAAAAAAATAAAGGTCGTTATTTTTCACTGCTTGTGAAATCTTATTAACCTTAAACATGTTTAATTTTAATGCTGCTGCCACTCGCTATATAGAAAGAAGAAAAGTGAACAAACTAAACATTTTAAATAGTAATGGTTACCTCTCTCTAATAGTCCCATAATATTTACACTTAAACGGAGGAAGATGGATGTCGATGGAAGATGGGGCACTTAAAATCACCTCATTCAAGGACGCAAATTGGAAAAATGACAGAACTCATCGATTAAAATTTAGAAATAAATAACGTAAGAGAATCTACTCAACAATTTAAAAATGAGGTGGAAAGATTCACCACGGTGCTGCAGCGCGCAAGACGAGTAGTTCCCAAGACCATAATAATAAACGAAAACAAGAGACAAACTAGAAACTAGAGGATGCGATCTTAGATCAAATGCCACCGAAAATAGACTACAACAACGGTGGCAGCAAACGCGCGATGCCCAAGCCAGGGTTGAAATGTTACAACTTCAGCAACAAATCAGACACTCCATAAACACAGGCAGAAACTGAAAATGGCGGACCAAGTTCCAACAACTGACCCCACAAGATATTTTTGATATCTGTGGAAAATATCAAAATCCTTAAGAAACACCCGACAGGCCATGCCTGAACTTCTTGAGCAAAACGGTAATTTACTTGACAGACGTACAAAAATATCACCCATATCACTCCTGTCCTCGATGTCCAAACTAGTCGAATTAAATCAAATACTGGGAATAGTTGTGAGTATCGTGACATAAAATGGCAATATAATATCCGAAAGAGTACCACTATGGTACTCCTAGACATCGAGAAGGCATCGCTATTACACTCGTACTTGCAGGTCCCTGCAAGTACGAGTGAATAACAAACTTTCGAATCCAAAGGACATTCGCGCCGGAGTCCCACAAGGTCGGTTCTTGCACTAAAACTTTTCAATATGTACTTCACTTCTGCACTTTTGGCATTTTTTTAAAAAATTTTTGACAATCACTTATTCTACGGTTCTGCGACACTGCTCGTATGATATGTAGGCCTTATTTATTCTTCTTTCGAGGTGAATATTCCAGTTTAGTTTAGCATCGAAGGTTACCCCCAAGAATTTCACTTGTGGTGCAAAATTTAATGCTGTGTTTAGGAGAACGGGTGCTCTCATTGGCTCCAGTTTTCTTTTCCTTGTGAAGAGTACCATTTCCGTCTTCCTGGGGTTCCAATTACGATTATTCTTAGGGTCATCTGCATTCTCTGGCTCCGAGTGCTCATTCGAATTTATTTTTAGTATCGTTAGGTCATCGTTAGGTGCGTATGCAATTGTGTAGAATCCTTCCATGTTGAGGTGGTTTAGGAGGCCGTCAAGAACAAGATTCCATAGCAGTGGTAATAAAACACCTCCCTGCGGACAACCTTTCGCAACTAGCTCTCTTATGACAGTGTCTCCTGCACTGATTTGTACTGCTCTTTTAGAGAGCATGTTGGATATCACACAATATGAGGAACGTTCCTATGTGATATGCCGCTGTAATTTTAGGAAAGGTGGTTTTGTCAAACGCACCTTATATATCTATGAAGACCCCCAGGGTGGATTCCTTGTGATCCAGGGATTTCTCAATCCGACTTGCTACCACATGGAGACCAGCGTCGGTGGATTTTTCTGGTCTGTATGCATGTTGGTTGGGATGCACAGGATTATTAGTCAATGTTACATCCTTCAGATATCGCTCACATAGCTTCTCCATCGTCTTCAGTAGAAATGAAGTTAGGCTAATAGGACGATATGCTTTGGGGGTGGAATGATCCATCCTCCCTTTTGCTATGAACAATACTTTTACTTCTATCCGTGTCTTTGGGATGTAGATGTGTGCTAAACACATCCTAAACATCCCATCCAGGTGCGGCAGTACTTCTCCTCTTGGCTTTTTCCTATTGTTTTTTTGGAAAATGTTGAATGAAAATATTTATGTTGAATCGCTATCGTATAGTGCTGCCAAGCTATATCGTTATATTACATAGTATTCACATAATAAACATTTTTATTAAACTACAAATATTTAATTTTCGTCAGCCGACTCCCTTTCATTCGCAATAAAATGGGTGGTTTCTGTTTTTTTGACCCCGTGAACTTTGACCTTCGACATTTAGAGTTGCCCAAGGGTGCCACTCTGGCACCCCACATATTATGATTCAGTATATCTAATAGTACTAGAATCAATCATAAAGTTTTAGTTGTACCCTATTCACATGGTCACATGGCTCGCCGACCGCACTATGGTTTATTTACTACAAAAAGCGAGGGTCACAGGTGTTTTGCAAGTTACCTTATATAGAACCAGTGCTGGGTTTCATCTTTCATCTGCATTAATTTATTTTACAAACAATGTAATAACGCGAAACCCAGGTGGTCGTCTGCAATTAATTCCTTTTGTAGTCAAAGCAAAGGAGGACAAGGTCAAATAAACAGATTCCATAAATATACACGCGAGCAGTAGGTATTGGTGTGCTTATTCAGTGGTGATACTTGCAATTTGAGTATGGAGTTGCCAATACTCTATAGCATATATTTATATTTTTGGTTTCTTATGGATCTGATGATGATATACCATTTTTTTTAGAGAAGCAATACATTTTTACTTTAGTTAAACCCTTACACATTATTTTTAATTTCTCTATAAATACTAGCACATTTCTTTCTGAAATCTATTTTTTTTACATTTGCAGTACGCCATACAGCCAACCATCATAATAACAATATTAGTAATAATATACTAAGGAAGCAAAGTTATCTTCAACCTATTTAATATAGACGTTAGCTATCCTGCTGTATTTTTTATAGGTCCACGAGATAACTTATTTGTAGCGTCAATTTTAAGGTTTACTAAACAAGATTTTTCAGGTTACCACCCTTGAAAATGGCCAGTTTTTTCTTAAAGCCTTTTACATGCTAAACATAGGTCTAATTCCATCATTTCCAGTAACTGCCATTAAAATAAATAAAAATTCTATTTTGCTACGCCTCTGTTCCTTTAATGAAAATTTTGTTATCGGAAAAAAAATAATGCCTCATTTTAAGTATGTAGTACCGTTTTCGGGTTTGTAAGATAATGTTTAGAAAATTCATATTTTTATGGGTACGGATTTTTTACACCGAAGCGGTATTTTTTACACCGCTTCCTTCAAAAAATGATATATCCATTATTTTTGCAGACCGGCGCCTCGACCCTCATACTTTTAGGACGATCAGAAAAGGTGATGTACGTCGACTCGATATTTAATTAGGGTTTAAAAGGTTTCGGCATCGAATCTGAGGTCATTAGATCCGGCGCGGTCGTTTACCTATAGAATAAGGGTTTCTATTCATCTGTTTGTCATCATAAGACCTTGTGGAGACAAATAGATTTTTCATCGAAAAAAGTTGATTTTCCGTAAATTTGGATATAAAAATCTGAAAACGTTTGGAGGCGCTTTAATTATGCGGGAATTGATACGCCCCATATTTACAAAATTCCTGGTGGTTTGTTATAAGTTTAAAAAAATATATTTCATCCATTTTCCCTAAAAAACTTGAATCGACTACTATTTTCTATATCTGAAATGAAACGCGCGGTTCATTTTATTTAAAGGTGTACGTGTAATACTGGGAAATTCGTATGGTTTCATTCGAAGAATCATGTCTCCTTTATCGTTGCGGAAAACAGACAACATAATGCCACAAAAATAAATCGTGGACCTCTCAAAAACACGGGATGTTACCTAGCGTATGGACTAATTTTTATATCTGGTAAACGATAAAATGTCGAGAACTAACTACAGATCGCTACAGAGCAGTTTGTTTGCAATCTTATCTACTTCTTCTCAGTGTAGGTATGACATGATATATTCTCTACAAGTGTTCTGCAATCCGCTATATACCTGACTAATGCTGAAAGAATTTAATTGAAGAGAGAATGCGCAATATCTACGGCTGACCTCAATAACCTTAGAATCTCTCACGTTTCATGAGGCTTATCGCACAAACAGGTACAATTACATAACATTGCCTGAAACTATTTTGAATAAACATAAACAAGTATTTTTTCTAATGTAGTAGAAGGAAGCATGATCTACATGTTTTTGCCATTGCCACGCCCGATTCTTCTCACGCTTTACACCTACCTTCACTATTTTGTTTGTATGTTTGTAGCAATTGCAGAACATCAAGATCAAGACAATATGCAAATTTCAAGGATGTTCACTGTTTGCGATGGTCGACCATATTCGGAGGTCAGTAATTTTCCAAGAGTGTTAGTAGTATGGGGTAATCTTTAAATTTCCTCATTCCTTTCAATTAATTATCGTCATCATAAAAGTAGACCTCAATCGAATTTTATTGCGGAGAATTGGATGGAAGTGATTAATTGTGTCTTAAACTTACACTGGGAGAAAATTGTATTATCCATCTTTACAAAAGTAATAACAATTGCGAGAAACATAAAATGACATAGATAGGCGACATATATAAGCCAAAAGGTAGTGAAAACCTCGTTCCACTGAAGCTGAGGAAGCGCGCCAATATTCTTGGCTAAAGATGTGACCTCGATAGAAGGGGCCGAGCGGTACCATAGCTCATTACCCCTAATATCTATGTAGGCCGAGACCGCCTCGTAAGGGGTAAGCCACGCATTTCACGTGACTCTCTCCACAAATGTGATCAGTGTCACGTGAAGTTACGCGGGCTCCCCCGGTCCTGACTGAGGGGCCCCACCGACAGAACCTTGCTTCTGGCGGTCTTGACTTTCTTCTCCGATGTATATTACCCCGAGGTCCTTCCTGCCTCCCGCCGGGCTGGCTAGAGCCGGGCTGGAGGCATTCAGGTTGGTATGGGAGGATGAGTATTGTAGCTCAGGATGACGGACCTCGCGAGATGATCAGTTATCAGCTCGCTGGCTCCGTCAGGTGAGTAGAGGGTGTGTGTATTGGCAATGCAGTCGGCATCGCCGTCCACTGAATTGGGCTGTTTTAGTGTCTTCTCGATCCGTTTTCTTTGATTCTGTTCTTTTCTTCGGCGTCGTCTGCTTCTTCTCGTATCAGCCGTGCTGAAACATAATATCGTGATTATCTTATACTTACCTGTTGTCTAGGATCTGGATCTTTGGCCGCTTGTGAGGTCCGGCTTCCTCTGGATCGTAGTCTGTAGCCAGCCCGTTCAGCGGGTTCCCGTGGTCCTCTGCGATGACGTAGAGCTTCTAGGCGTGGTCCTCGATCATCTCCGTGACCGTTTTGTACAGGTTCGTACGGATGACCGGTTGGTCACATACCATGAGGCGCCTACTGCAGTCCGTAGTGCTATGTTTTCCACTGATTGGATCCTCTTGAGGTGTGTCTTCGATGCATATCCCCATGCGGTGGATGCGTATATAGGTCAGCTCTGGGCGTAGGACGTTCTTTATGAGGGTCGTCTTATTTTTCAGGCTCAGCCTCTTGTCGCTGGCTAACATCGGATACAGCAGGGCTCGGGTGAACTTTTCGTAGAGGCATCTATATGGTCCTTCCACGTCAGGGCTCGTTCAAGGGACACGCCAAAGCTGAAGATGCAATTGCACAGAGGAATTGTTTCAACGCAGGTATCTGTTTTTTGACTTCTGGAACATTGGTACTGCATGAATTTCACTGACGATTTTTGTAATTTCTTTAGAGAACATAATGTAGCGCAGAGAACGAGCGTTAGATTTTATTATTAATGTTAATCTAATATCTAAATTTTTTTCTTCGGCAGTCAACTTGTATTTTTGCTTGGACGAGTCAATCATGCATATAAGCGGTAAGACGTCTGTGCTTGTTCATATCGGCGCTAAATAAATCGGCAGTGTTTAATGGATGGTTGAGGATGATCTTCAAATATATTTTCCAACTTTTCGAAAGAATAGCACCTTTTCCTACGTTTCTTCTGCCTCCTTCAGTCCCAAAAAAACCATGGCCAACACTTTCTCCGCAGATAATCGAGTTTTCGCTTTCAATGCGTTAGTGGTCAAGTTTTTTCTTGAACGTCGGATCAAGAACTCGAGTTTATGCAACCTCTTCGAATTTAATTGACATTATTATTAGTTACATTATCAAAAGAATTGTGTTCTAATATTAATGTTATTAGAATGGACAATATATCTGATCATCGATCAGTTACTTGCAAGCTAAAAATCAATAAGGAACGCCAGTCTGTATTTAAAATGACAATATCAGAAGTCGCCCGTGTCCAAGAGTTCAAGTACATTACATTGCTTACACCCATTTTTATACTGGATGTATTATTTTGCATTCACTATTACCACGTTTGTCATGGTATTATGCTTACATTTAAGATACTTTCTCCAGTGCCTAATCAAATGAAATATATTTGGTGTAGGTATATAGAACCTATAAACTATGAAGTTGATTCTAAAACTTCCATGACGTTGACTTTTACATAAAAAAGTCCATTTCCAAAGATAAATAAAGAATATTGAAAGCTTACGGATTAAATGTATCCCAAAGGAAACTCGTGAAAAACGAATTACTGAAAATAGAACATCTCGGCTTAAGTTTCCCTTGTGAAAATAACAGTCCCGTTCAGGATTTCCAGCAGCCAGCCAGTTAACCTGATACACCACTTACTAGCGGCTCCTCGTTTTAAGTACCATTGAAATACCAGGTATCATATAAAGATATTCTTACATTTCTATTTATAATACGAACTATATTCACTTTGTGTAAATTTTGAGTGAAGGAATAATGTAGAATGTAACATAAAAAATATATCGATTATATCAACAGTAGTAATGATAACTACTCAGCATACTCCAGTCGTCAGAGACTAAAAAGGGGGGGACCCTCGATCAATGAGTCCGGCAAGTCTGTTTTTTTATATGTGATGATTAGAAGATAACAATTCCAGGTTTCAGTCATCCCCACCCCTGAGCTCTCTTGGGGAGGGGGAAATAACCATAAAAAATCGGCTTTTTCCAGTTTTTGGGCTATAACTTGGTGTGCTTTTTAGCGCAAAACGCTTCGTGTAAAAGTTGTAGAAGACAGCATTTCCTACGACATTGATCTCGTACTCTTTTTTGTACAACCAATAGCGACGGAGCTATGGAGCGCTGAAAAAATCGTAACTTTGACAAAATTTTCACATTCCACTGCAAAATCGTTAGCATCGGAATATGCGGCCATTTCAATCGTGGGCGAGGATATTGACTTGCCCGTTCTGTTCATTGGTACTTCACCTGAGACCAGCAACGTGTACCTTTGCAAATCTGAGAGAGGAAATTCGACAGATTTATTTTACTCCTCAACATCCTATAATACAAATTCTACTCACCAGAAAACGTTCTCCTCTGCCACGCGATAAGTGGATGTGACACTACATCTAACAAGCCGCCGTGTTTTCCTCTTTTGCTTTGGCCTCTATTTGTTGTACATACTTTGGCCGGATGTGCTGTTGTTACTGCAGTTCTTATGGTTTTATGTCCTCGACCTAGGCTTTGGATTTTTATATACGATTTGCAGGTTATTAGTTTCTACGTTATTTTGTTAATATTACAAAAAGCTGGGGCTAATAAGCGTTGGTACATTTATCTTATATCTACGTTAGTGAGTTGGGTCTTTTATTTATTGATATTTTGTTATTTCTTTGTCTGATGCCTCTTTTATTATACAATTGTGTTTTATTTTGTTTTCATGCTGTTTATTGTTATTTTTTGTTATTGTTTTCTTGCATATTATTATTTTTTTATGTTTTACTGTCTTTTCTGTTTTTTTTTCTACTTTTTTCTACTTTCATTCTGTTAGTTATGGGGGTTGGACGCTGTTTTTAGGGGGTGTAAATGTAAATTTAGAGACGGATATTTAGGTGGGTTTATAAATTTGGGGATCATTGAATCGTGAACATTTTCGGGTTTGGAATTAATAAATTTTGCATGCTCTTCCACAGAATCCCACCGCCCCACCCCCCGGGGGCGGGGATAACTTTGAAATTTTAAATGGGTAATTTTTATTACAGATTTGTATTCTACGTTAAAAAATAAAACACTTATACGCACAATTTTTCGAATTCTGACATAGATTTTTGATTTTTTCGTAAATGACGAGGGAAAAATACGCGCCTAGAAATTTGTGCAAATAAGCTTGAAAATGAAAACCAAAAAAATACGTGTCGAATATTTTTCAAAGTTATTCGATGTTATGATCTCTAACTATTAAAAAATATTCCACGCGTAATTTTTTGTTTTAGAAATCCGCAAAAGTATATAGAATCAAGGTTGTAGAGAATTTCAAGAGCTTGCATTTCGTATAAGAAAATGTTTCCCTACGACTCGACTCATCATTTTCGACATATAAGCGAAATCCCAAAAGTGGATCCTCTTTCTACCCCCCCTCCCCCCTTCGGCTCACCTCCTAGACGTCAGGACTTTTAGTTTGTTCACCTTCTAAGCACCCTGAACAAGTTGCTGAGGGATTCGCTTAGGTCCCTGCTCAGTGCTCACTCACTCTACACCTCTTTTATTGTCTGGACTATGTGAATTTCGTGTAAAAAAAATTACCTTAATGTTAAATTTCATAAAATTTGAGAGAACGGAAACATATTTTTATAAGTTCGAAACTGGGCTGCGAAAGTTGTTAAATATTATTCAAAACTCTACTTTAAATATTTCAACCTCACGTGCATCCCGAAACACTACCAATTTTATATTTATTTAAACAATATACCATTTCACATCTGAAAACATTACAAAATAGTTGCAAATCATAAATAATAACTACCTATAATTACATGCAAAGAATATGACAAATTATTGTAAATCAAATTCCAATTTCCATACTTCTTTTGCCCTAAAGAAGTACTTATCAATGTTACTGTTATCAAAGTAAATTTTTTTCCAGTTCCACTTTATATCTGATAATAATTAATGACTTTCATATTTATATATAATTATAGTACTTACCTAATGGCATGATTGCTGGCAATGCTTATCTTTTTTGTCGATTGTTTTCATCATTAATGCATGAAAATACATTAAAAGCCCGTCTAATTATTATTCCTCTGCGCGATTCAAGGTAATGAATAAATATACACAATATCACAATATGATTGAACCTTCACACAAATTATAATTAAAAAGCAACCCCGGTACTATTGCCTCAGGTGGGTATGTAATCATAGATGAGGTAATTGACTATTTTTATAGTTATATCAGTTTTTCTACTTTCTGATATTCTGTAATCAGCTATTGCAAGCATACATGGCGAATACTGCGTTTTAGAAATATGTATATAAGGCAGGAACAAAATATAAAATGTCATAATAAATCCGCAAGTGTATATAGTCAGGCGAATTGCTGTATGAATTATGCAGAAGAGGTTAAAAGCGATTTCTCTTTTTGGTCACGTCAGTAGGGACCTAAGGACCATATTCAGAACGGGAGCCCATCGGATCACTCACTTGTTTTACCCTGAGGGTTGAAGCCACCCCTTCTCGGGGGTGGACATGTTTTCGCTCAAAATAACCACGGAAATGGAAACAGCGACAAATTTTAAGTAAAAAATGTTCTATAAAGTTTTTTCGATATACCTATCGATATTTTTCGAGTTATTCGCGATTGAAAATGTGTTAAAAATGCATGTTTTTGATAGACGGTTTTTCGCAAATAACTCGAAATCTTCGCGTTCTCAAAAAAGATGAAATGACCAAAAATGGAGCTTATAAGAACACAAAGAGATTGTTTTTTATGAATGCGCTAGGTCCAAAATAAAGGGAGTTATGGCTCGTTGAAGTCTTTTTTTTGCAACAACTTGTTTCCAGGTATTCAACGTAGAATAACGGAAAACTGATGCATTTTTTGGGAAACACTTATAGAACATTTTTTGTAGTACTTGGAAAGACCTTTAAAATGAGAATGAGTGCATCAATATTGGGTTATAGGTAACTAAGCAAGATACGATGCAAAACACTGGGCCGCTCAAATTTTTGAGAAAATAAATGAGCGCTAAAACCCCAGCCATTACCACCAGAATGGACGATGGACATCATGAAAGAAACACTCGGAGTAGTTTCCACAAACACCAAAACACTTTCACTTCGCTCGACGCGAGTTTCGCCAACCAAGTTGGCATCATCCGGAGACGATTAAAACAGTTTTAAAACGTTTCAGTTTTAATCGTCTCCGGATGATGCCAACTTGGTTGGCGAAACGCGCGTCGAGCGAAGTGAAAGTGTTTTGGTGTTTGTGGAAACTACTCCGAGTGTTACAGTTACATCAAAGGTTCCAGCCCTATCCAGTATCATGAAAGAAGCTTTATTCTACATAATTAAATAAGATGTTGATATATCAAATGCTTAAACCTTAAATTTTTTTCACGAAGGGGTACTTTTACCCCTTAAAAGCAAAAGGCACAAGTCGGGCATGTTTCACTTTTAAAGTTAAGGGTAAGATATCTCACGAAATAAAGTGGTGGGGGAAGGTTAAACTTGCTTTTCTTGAAATAAGGATAACTCTAGTTTGGGTTAACGGTATTAAACATACTGATTATGAGGATTATTTAAGGATATCATAATTTTTGTTTAGTATGTCGTAGTATAATTTTTATTAATTAGACGATAGCTAGGCGGCAGCCTAACTTTATTTGTTCTGTTAATATTTCCCGTTAGAGAGAAGATAGACGGTTACGGTTTGCGTTGACTTTTTGGAAATTTGTGCTCTATTTAACTATGTAAAAAGAGATATCGCCTGCCATTTCAAATTTTTATGCAAATGCGGAATAACTGTTATGATGTCAAACAACGCCCTCTAGCTATACCACGACAAAATATATTATGACAAAGTTTATATTGCATATTATTGAAGAATAAAATCTCTTTTAAACGATCCCCAGTTTGTTTA
Source organism: Tetropium fuscum (assembly GCA_964058915.1). Lineage (NCBI taxonomy): Eukaryota > Metazoa > Arthropoda > Insecta > Coleoptera > Cerambycidae > Tetropium > Tetropium fuscum. Next base: position 57,913 of record CAXKVY010000009.1, on the reverse strand, counting down.
ATTCCTTATTTTAAGAAGAGATCCTTATTTTAAGAAAATAAAGTGTATCCTTCCCCCACTGCTTTATTTTATGATAGAGCAAAATGTGCTATATCAAAGAAAATTGCAAATTTTCCAGTTACTACAATAGCAATATTTAAAATACCTCTTGCATATCTTCCCGTTTTCTGATTTGCCATAACATTTGTGCCCTCTAGCGGCCATTTATCAAACATGAAAATAATTTCCAGCGATTTCCTTTGGCCGATTTACTTATTAGCATTTTTTCCCAAAGTTATACGATAAGTAGTTTCTGAGATACAACGGGCGTCCATTCTTAATTGGCCGCCTTAGTGGCTCTGTACATAAGTTAAGTGACCGATGGGCTCCCGTTCTGAGTATGGGCCTTAGGCCCTTACTGACACGACGGAAAAGAGAAATCGCTTTTAACCTCTTGTGCATAATTCTTATGAATTTAGGTTCTAATGCGCCGGACTAATAAGGTTGATGATATTAATTAAAATTTACCTACTAATTTTAATACCAATATTAATTTAATGAATAATACATCTAGTAAGAGAAAATGTCATATCGATATAACTTAAACGAACCATTTAACCTTTTATAGTAATAGTAATAATAATAAGAATAAGAATAAATAAACTTTACAAGAAAACGTTCAACTAAAACCTGTGGCGACTTAAGTAAGTGAAGCGGCGATTCTACCTTATTTTCACAATTCATAATGACTCAGTGAATATTTTTCAAGCCCAAGCATTAATAATGTAATATATCAAATTATTAATTATAATAAAAATGTAAAATATTAATTAGAAACAACTACAATTAATAATAATAAGAATAATAATAAGTTCATATAACTGAAACTGTAAAATTATTGCGCGCCTATGTCGGTAAGAGGGAAGAGACCACAGCACACCACAGTTTAAATGGAAGTGAGGTGATAATAGGCTGCTACTATTATATAACACACCGCTACTATTATATAATGCACTAAATTATACGGTTGCCATGGTAATAGTCGCCCACGTGTCCGATCTCTAGTAGGTACTCTGGCGGCCATTTGAAAGTGCACGACTCTTATATCAGATTTCGTTATATTTGATCTTTGTAAAACTGACTTTGAAATTTGAGGTTCATGTGATGTGTCATTATGACATTCACAATTGTCTAATTATTACTTTTCAAAATTAAAAAGTGTATTATTATTTTATCAAAAAAATTCCAAATTAACAAAGAACGCCCCAAAAATGTTCAAAATAAACTAAATTATAAAAATTAAGTAACTTGAAACTACAAAACTCCAACGCGAGTAGGTCTGTATAAAATTAATATTTCGTCCAGGCGCCATTTGAGTCTATTACACCTTGCAATCGACGTCTCATTGATGAAACAAGTGTTCGTGTAATCTACGTTGATATTGTCCCAAGCATTGCTCCCCACAATTCTTCGGCATTTGCTGGGCGGAAATGTCTATTACCAGGTCTATTATAAATATTCTTAACAATCATCGACCATGCATTTTCAATTGGGTTTAGGTCGGGCGACTTTGAGGGCCAAGGTAGCACGTTTATGTTGTGTTCATTAATCCAGTTAGTTACAATTCTTGTTGTATGAATTGAGCAATTATCTTGCTGGAAAACAAAATTCTGAGGATACAACATAGTGACGGACGGCAGCATAATATTGTCTAATATGCGTATGTAACTCTGTCCGGTAAGGCGCTCTCTTATCCTCCAGAAAACACCGGGACCTAGGGAACTTATCCATGCCCAAACATTGATGGAAAACGTCCACTCCGGTCGGTAGCTTTAATATACCTCTATTCATTCCTCGAATTCTGAGGTCGGTAGACGCGGATGGAACCATCATGACATGACTGAAATTGAATGACTTTATGCCTTGGCTCCAAAAATACCTTCTTTGCTGCCGCATAATTTCGTAACTCTGAACCCTTCACCCGCCGCCTTGCAGACCTCACAGATCCAGGAAACTCCGTTTCGAAACAGGCCGTCACTGCGGTTTCAAAGGAATTCGTTCTAAGATGGTCTAGGAAGATGTTGTCTTGCTCCACAGTGCTTATTTTACGACGCCCCCCGCCGTGGACGTAGCGAACGTTTCCTACTGCATTCCATTTTTGTTTGAGTTTGAATATACAACTCTTATCACATTTAGCTCATCTGCAACTGCCTGTAATGACCAATCATTTTCAAGCAAAGTAACAGCTCGCATTTTTTCAGGTTCAGTTAACCAAGTCATTTTAAAACTTGAAAACTAAAAGTGGTTTGTAAATTACGGAGTTAATTACTGACATTTATTAGAAATTTCAAATAAGTGTCAAAATGAAATATAAAAGGATCACATTACAATATCAAAAAAAAATCGTGCACTTTCAAATGGCCACGGTTTCGGTTCTCCTCACCCTAGTATTGTCTGCCGAAGGCTCGGAGAGTTCTCCATGAACTATATTCTTTCTGCAAGAACTTGTTCCAGCTTCATAATTGTCAGAAGCGAGATTTTGAATTTCATATTCATTGAGAAAATGTTCCGGTAAGCATAATATAACATTGTATTGGTTTTTGCTAATAACATACATAAATGCTTCTAATTCCTGTACTGCGATAACGTAACCTTATTCAGCAAATATTTTTCTTTCGGTGCTTCTTTGAGAAATATTAGAACGTGTTCATGGGTCAGAAGCTTCGATTTTTTTGGTTGATAATTTCTTCCAATTTGTTTCAGTTATAGTTAGTGGTAATTGAACAAACTTTTCGTTACTTTTAATCTTTTTCTTAACTATCTGTTCTTTCCGCAACATTGAAAACTTTGCCGAAAGCGAATTAGGCGAAAATAACTCAGACAAATCTTGAAAATAAGCCATCATAGCGGTTTCATTGATACTAGCCACAGAGTTTTCTCTCAGCCATTCATCAAAGGAATCTCATACGTCTCTAAATCTCATCTTTCTCATTCACCTTTTTGGTTTTATGAGGCAGAAGTGCATCGGCTATTGCAGCCTTTAACAACAGTGTCTTCTTCAGATATCTTCTAACATTATCTTCTGTTATTATTCTAATTCTAGATTATCTTCTAACATTTTCACTACAACACAACCCAGAACAAGTAAATGATGGTAGCGTTATTGGCAAACAAAATGCGTTGCTATGTAACGGCGACATTTACAAACAATTTTCATTTTTACTCTTTTAAATCAAATCGTTCTAAATATAAAATTAATAAATGTAAATGTAAAAAAGAATCGAATTAAATAACAGACTAATAAAACATTAACATTGTAGACACCGCGGGTGTTATAAGATAATGATGCTCTCGGTCGACTTACATTCCCTCGGAACAGAGGCCCTCGGAAAGTACACTGCCGACCTCGGTGCGTTATTATCCTTATAACACCCTTGATACCTTAATTTCTTTAATGAGTATTTATTTACTGTTTTAATACACTTATTGACAAAGACAACGGTATGTCAAGTAGCCGAATCAAAATTGGTCGGGCTTGCGCATGTATCGGAGATGACGTGTTCTCGCCAACACGATTTTAAGCGCGATTCTCACACGATTCTCAATGGAAACACCTACATACTGTTTTCATCTTTTCAAATTGAAATTGTCAAGATTTTGTGGTTTGTGTAGGTATACACAGAGGTGGTATACTCTGGTGGCTACGTGTGTTTGCGAGGTGTATTATTTTTATGTGCTCCAATTTTTTAAACAATGCCAAACTGTGCTGTCGCAAAGTGTTATAATTATAATCGAAATACTAAAGAAAGTAACAACAAATACTTTAGCTTCCCCAAGATCAGTTGTCAAAACAATGGATGATGGATGTTTACCCACTCATATTCTGAATAAAAAGGGACATTTGATCTAATATATTATCCTGAACTGTCAAATCAGTTCCGTAGGCAGCCTTTTTTGGATAGTTTTGTCAATTTGGATTTCGAATTAAGGACGTCGAACCAGTCATTAAATAGTTGTTCTGTTATACAACACTGTAATATCCTTGGAATAATCCTTTTCCACCACCATACTTTAACGCTTGTGACACTGACTTTCAAAATATTTGTGCTCTTTGACGTCCGAGCTCTTTAAAATATAAGTCACATTATTTGCGTATATCAAATCAGTTATTGATATTGAATGTAGTTGTTGAAGCATAGCTTTATTTATTACATTTCCTTCAAAATGAAAACCACTGTCCAGTAATATATACCTTTACATTCGTCCCATATCATTAACAATGGCAAGAACGGGAAAATTTGCGTTATATAAGTCACTTATAATCTCATTGATAATATTTGAGGTCATTGTCTGATCAAAATGAAAAGAAACGTCCGACATATGAAATAAGTAGATATAAACATAAAAATGCGTTTGTCATCCGCTACAGTAAAACATAGGTATTTTGTCTAGTTTATAGGTATGTAGGTACGTAGCTACTTAACGTAAGTCGCCAGATTTAATTTAAAAAATTACAATATTTTGTATTGTATGTCATATCAAATAAAGTTCTCCGTTTCTCTTTGTGGATATTTATTTTAATTTTCCGTGGATTCTTACGTCGTCAACTTTACTCGCTTTCTAACGGAGCGCGATACATATTTATAGTCACGATACACTGTGTACTGTCGTTGATTGTAGAGTGTGGAGTAGAGCAGCGAAATAGCTCCTCTGGCTCCCATTTTAGGTATAACAAAATCGGATCTTCCCCATCATTTAGAATTAGAGCATAGTTTTGGCCATTCATCATGTGAATTACAATTTTTTTAGTAGGGAGGAATTTTGCAAAATAATTTTTTCCTTGTCCGTGAAATAGTTTGAAAAACACGTTTCTTAAAACATACAAATTTAGTAATTTTTTATATTTGCTACCATTACATCCGAACACGTAGTTGGTAATTAGAGTTTCCTTACTATAATTGTGTATTAATGTTTTTCTTCTTTTTCAGGTAAGTCAAGAGTTCTAAACACCGTGGCCCCGCCCCGCCAGACATCTAATACCCGTAAGATTTCTCTTATTATCATTACCAATATGAATTAGTAGACTCGCCAATTTGCTACCAGAGCAATTTTTGTTCAAACTAATGAAACAACAAAATATCTAGTAATTTATTTGCAAGCAGCACGTAATTTATTGTGAATGTTCGATTTATAATATTGTTAGGTTGTGGAGATTTGACCATATTCATAATACTAGAAATGTTAAATTCCCGAGAATTTATAATTGTTCGCGAATATTCGTTTTTAATTTTTAAATGTCTATTCAAACAAAATCACACAGGCAATTTCATAAACTACATATTTATTTGGAAATAAATAAGAAAATAAACAATTCTGAAAAAAAAACAGATTAATAATACATAATGTAAATAACTAACAAAATAACCAGTAACATAATAACATAATTGTTTTAGTTGTTCTCCATATCTTCATCTTCCACGTCTGATATTTGTTCTTCCTTTTCCATTTCAAATTCTTCAAAATCCTCTTGCATTGTAATATCGTCTTCACTGTCGCTTGTTCCTTCTCCCGACCTGCTGATTAACTCAACTGCTTTATGTGTCGTTTTCATTTTTTTTTTGTGCAGAAGGTGCGGGACCGGGTTTCTCAGATTCTTCTTTCTCCTCGATATTGTACGAAACAAATGTTAATTTTCCTGTGGTTTCTATTCTTAGGCGATTTCTTTTGGGTGTATGTATGAGACTGTTTGCTTTAAATGATCTTTCAGTGGCTGCTGAAGATGCTGGTAAACTCAAAATTGCTATAGCAACCCCCTTTAAAGAGGTTTTTGCACACATGCCTTGCGACCAGACTTATCCACTAACGGTATTGGTATTGGTGATCCAAATAAAGTTCTTCGACCAAAGTTTTCGCTATATAATGCGTTAATTCTGAAAGAATTTCGATTTTATTCACTTCAAACTTGGGGTTATTCTCAACTATCTCGGTTACGCACTCCATAATTGGCTTCAACAGTTGAATTATTTTTTCCACTTTTATCCAAAATATGTCATTATCTAAGATATGCTTCCTAATATTACGATTCAATTTGGGAGAAACTTCTTCTGAAACAACAAAGATCTGCAGATATTGTTTGTAGAAAAATAAACTTTCCAAACAATTCAGGATGCTTCCCCATCTAGTAGCAACTGGTAATTTAAGGCTTACTTTTCCAGATTTTTCTTTTTGAATTTTTTTGAATTTTGCTAAATTTACTTGAGAGTTATTGATTTCCTTCACAATTTCTTTGCATGCACCCTCAATACCTTTTAGAGAAGTCGTGTTCATAATATCGCCTATCAACAAGTTTAAAATATGACAGATGCAGCCATATGTAATAATATGCTTATGCTTTTCTGATAGAATCCTTTTGGCTTTATCCATTGCAGTAGCATTATCTGTCACCACACCCATTACCTAATTTACACCAACTTCTTGTATTAAATTTTCGAGCTGAGCTGCCAAATATTCTCCTGTATGTCGAGAATCTTCAGTACATTCTGTTTTTAGAAGATAAGATTCAGGGGTTGTTACTACATAATTTATTACAGCCTCATTCCTTATGTTTGACCAACCGTCGCATTGGATTTCAACCGTTTCTGCATTAGAAATTTTGTCCGTTACTTCCGACCTTATTCTTTCGTAGGTACTCATTATTCAGCAGCCTATTCGTCAATTAAAAACGAGAAGGAATTTTTGTAAGATGGTCTGATTCTTTTGAAAAACGTTTTCCAATATGGATTTTCAGTCATCGAAAGGGACGATCCAGAAGCATAAATTGCCCTAGCAAAGGTTTAGTCAATCTTTTCCTTTTCTCGAACAGTTATATTACCAAAAAAAGGCGAGAGCTTCGACTGACGTGATTTTGTAGTCCCTTTCACTATCTTTATCTATATCATCGTTTTCCGTCTCGCTAACGTCTACAATAAAAATAAAGTTATAGGTACATGGTACATAGTTTAGGGGTTAGGTTAGAGCTTAGGTAAGTATTTAAAAGAATAACAAACATAATTGACCCACCTTCCTTCTGATGATAATTCTGTTAACAAATTTTTGTTTTACATTGTCAGGAGCTGTGCAACAAGATTTTAAATGTTTAACCAGTCTAGTGGCGTTTTCGGAATAAATTGAAGAACAGAACTTGCACTTATATTTTTTATTCCTTCCTTGGGTAGTACCTACCATCACTACGCACCGTAGAATAATTCCATATAAGTCCCTTATATTTCGGCATTCTAAATTTTTATAAAAAATCCTTGCACACAGATTCACAAATAACCTTCACAATAAACACCTGCACCTGCGATCGACTTTCTGGGAATCCCCAACCCATCTACAACTAACTAACATATCACGCCTGACAATTACGTCGCGCCATCTAGTGTATAATTAATTATTCAATTACCGTCGCTACCGATAGCTGCGAGTATTATCGCGCGAAGATTTGATCGAATTTTCGCACGAATATTCGTGCGAAGATTTGATCGAATTTTCGCGAAAATTCGCATTCTTCGTTTGGAAATATTCGCGGCTCACATCTCTACATAATACCATAATATAATATCATATTTGCCATATTGAGGTAATATTTTTAAATGTATTATATATTAATTAATTTAGTTAGGAAGATTGACTTTGATTGATTGATTTTAAATGCAGTCTTTCCATATTTTCTACTACATACGGTATAGTTTGTACCGTACGTATAGGTGAACGCTACAACGTTTTTTCTTTCATCTTTATAACCGTTGTGGGGTCATTGGTATTCTAAATTCAAAATGGCTTCATAAAGTCTGCTATAGCGCCGATCGCAATCTTGATTTTAAGGTGGATTTTGTTAAATAACGCTCCCATTTTCAACTTTTGACTGAAAATGGTAATGACTGAACGTTACTTAATGACTGACTGTCATAACAGTTGTTTCTCTACGATCGATATTTTTCGAATAAAACCTGAAAAAAGCGGCGGAATTGAAATAATTTTTTGTATTTGGTACTGTCTTGAATCTTGAGAAAGTTCCTTTTTTATATAATAATATGAACGTAAAATATGATAGCGCTTACCAGTCACCGTATATAATACAAGCTAATAAGACCTAATAATATTAACACATTTAAACAGTTATTAAATAATTAGGTACCCATACTCATTCCAGCAAAAACATACTTTTACTTTTACGACCTCAATATTTTTAACACCTCATGTATATGTATATATACCAGTTTAATTTTATCAACATTTTTAACTAACCTCTGAATTATCCGCTGAAGCACCTAACAAAAGCTAGCTAAACGGTAAAAACAATTGCAAAGAAATGTGATTCGATATAATTTACAATCTAGATCACAAGGACAAGGTCTGCTGAATTATTTAAACGGGGGTACGTTTAAATAATTACTATTGTCGTTACTATTGTCTCAAAAGTTTTTGAATATTTTGGAAACATCTGTTAAATTTTAGTAACAATCGCAACTTCCAAATCCTAAATTCCAAAGCCTTCTATCTCTACGAGTTCTTCTATGCTCTTCTATGCAATATTTTTTTGTATACGCTCCCAAAAATAGCTATTTTACGGACTCATTTATACCCCTTAAATAAGGCCTCTCAGAATGCCAAGAACCATAAACAAATGTCAGCTTACTCCGCAAACTTATATAACAACAGAACATATACAACATACTGAAATATACACTGTGTTCATTTTAAAACTTGCCGCCCCCTGTATTTGAAAAACCGCAAAATATTTGAGAAATCGCCGGGACACGTCGACTTTTATTTGAGGGGGGGGACATTTTTGAAAGTCAGGGAAAGTCAGTCATGATATGTTCATCCCCCCTAACCCCTTTTTTAAACTCTTAAATGGAACTATCCTACGTGTTACTCATCATTTGAAAGCCATTTTCATGGCAAATACAGCAGTGCACCATTTTTGGAAATTGGTTCAGTTTCTACAAAATTAGTCAGGTAAAACTATGAAAAAAAGGGAACCTTGAAAAAATTGTAACAAAAGCAAATCCTTCGTAGTTAGTCTCAACAATATGTGTTACAGTATATATCCAAAATCTGCCAAAATCCTTCTACGGCAAATTACTTAAAAATGCAAAATTTTCAGAATGGCTGCCGAAATAGGTCAAAATGTGACATTTTGTTAATCATTCCGACGAGTGAGTGTGACACATGTTTCGAGGCTATTTTTCCATGGTAATAACAAATCTCCTGTGATAGTTAAAATTTTATTCTTATTTTTCCAAGGTATTACACAGGACTTATGACAAAATGACAGGGGGAGAGGATATGAAGTAAATTAACATCAAAAAAATGTGATACAAGTAAAGTTTTGAAATATGAACACTCATTCATCAATATCGGAGTCTTCTGAATCAACCTCATATTGTTCGTGTACGAAGTTAACACAGCCAGATTCCTGGCAGTGCCCACAAGCATCTGTACAAGGTAGACCATTTTTTCTGCAGCTACATCGCATTGTTCCGCATTCCTTTGTATACGTGCAGCGGATAATAGTTAGGAGATACTGTGGAGCTGGAGGTAAATCACTTAATTTTGGGAAATAAATGAGTATTTCCCAAAAACCATCCCCAAGAGCATGCATTAACAATTTCTTGCTTTCCCATCCACTCCAATATTTGGTAGTAGCATCGGAATGAATGGTACTTCACTGCTGATGACAGGGTTGGGAAAAAAAATGTTTTTTTTGAAAAAAACAAAAAAACAGTTTTTTTTAATTTAAAACAGTTTTTATTGTTTTAAAACAGTTTTTTTTTCTTGAAAAAAAAATAGTGTTTTAAAACAAATAAAACGTTTTAAACATTGTTTTAAAACTGACTAGTAAAAATTCAGCAGTAAGAATTATTATTGTTATTACGGCTCTTTACTATGGATGTTAATATTCTTCAACCTCATAATTCATAATATGCGATGTGATAAATTTTACCTAAGTAGGTAATAAAAAAGATTGGTTATTTGTGAGCATTTGCGAGCCGAGCGGCGGCCGTCAAAAGAACTTTTTGTAAGAATACAAACACCCCCTTAGGATAAGCTGCACGCGTAGACCTTTGTTTTTTTTTATTAGCAACAAGCAGGTAGCTGAAGTGCGCACATGTAGATAACTTCGTAAATTTTGCGTTATAAATATATCAGTGAATAATCAGCCTTCTTCCAGCACGGTTTACTTTACTTGTATTCAAAATTTACGGTTTACTGTTATTTGTATTCAAAATTTGGGATTATGAGTAGTCAGGGGCGAAAAAAAGATCCTATTTGGATAAATTACAATCAAATAAAAGTGAATACTGATCGCACAGATTCGGCGGGCCGGCCTAAAGCTGTAGCTAAGGCTGAATGTAAAAAGTGTAAAAAACAATTACCTATATTAGTAGCAAGGATGAAAAAACACCATGAAAAGTGCGTGTGTGCAGATAATTCGCTGCGAGAAAACAACTATCAGGAGCAGATGGAAATAACTATAACTAATTCCGGAAGTTCCGATTCCGATGGAGAGGATCATTGCATGCAGGAATTGCCTGATTGTGGAGGTGCAAGTAAGTAAAATGTATAAAAACACGAAATTAAAATAGCTATCAAATTGTTTTAATTAGGTACATCACAAAGTGGTAGTGTCACACATCCGAGCACACATTCTTATCCTAAAACTAAATCAACCAAATCTAAATCGTCTTCACTAAAATCGAATGTTGAAAATAGTCATCGCAGCCTTGATAGCTTTCTTGTAAGAACAACCCCCCAGGAAGTAAAAAAAATTGATCCTCAAGTAGCTACGTACTTTTTTGCCACAAACACGCCATTTCATCACGTTGAACACCCGCAATTCAAAAAACTCTGCGCACAACTGCGTCCAGGCTATACTCCACCCACGAGAAAAAGGTTAAGTACGCAACTTCTTGAAGAAGTATTTGAACTTACTTTATCGGAAGCCAAAGCGGAATTGCACGGAAAAGACGTATGCATGTCTTTAGACGGCTGGTCAAATGTGCACAGGGATCCAGTCGTTTGCACGGTAGTAACAAATGTGCAAAGTGGTAAAGTTTATCTAATCGACACCATAAATACAGAAGATAACAGCCATGACTTTGAATATCTAAAAAAACTGTCGATTGAATCAATTAAAAAATGCAAGGATTTCAACGAAAGGAGTCAGACGAATTACTTAATAATGATATTCTTACATTACGGATGTTCCTCACATATCTTCAATTTACTTGCCCACGATATCGAAATACCTGGAATTGCAGACCACATCAAAAAAATTGTCAAATATTTCAGAAATACACATATTCCAGCCGCGAAATATAGGCAAGCTGGTGGTACAATGTTGGTACTTCCATCAGATGTGCGCTGGAATACTTTGGCAGATTGTCTGGAGTCCTACCTATCAAATTGGGACATTTTAAGCCAAATATGCACTGAAAATAGATTAACGTTTGATAAGGCAATCATCGCAAAAGTTGAAGACCTTAATATGAAAATGAATGCTCAAGACTATTTAGCAAAATTAAAAGTTATTGCAGTAGCTCTAGACAAATGTCAAAGTAATACTTGTACCATTTCCGATGCAACTGATATCTGGAAAGATGTGCTTGAATCTTTTGAGAACGAAGCAACACCTGCGGGTGCAAGCAGTCAAAAAGAACTGAATTCTGTTAAAGCTCGCTACAATATGGCAATGACGGACTCTCATTTTTTAGCCTACTTATTAGACCCCGAATATAGAGGTACAAAATTGAGCGATGAAGAGGTCCATAAAGCTCTGCAATTTGTTTCTGACTATCACTCGCAAGTTATGCCAGAAATTTTATCTTTTCGGGCAAAAGCCCCACCGTTCAAAGAATATCTATTTGATGAGAACACGGTGAAAAATATCAGTTCCTTAACATGGTGGAAATCACAGAAGCAATTTATATCAGCAGAATTATCAAGTTTGACAAATCAGCTGTTTTCTACTGTGGCTTCATCAGCAGGAGTAGAAAGATTATTTTCTACGTTTGGAATAGTTCATTCCAAATTAAGGAACAGATTGGGATCGGAAAAAAGTTCTAAACTGGTGGCAGTATTTCAGCACTTTAATAGAAATGAATAATAGAAAATTTATGTTACCAACCTACTTTTACTTTTAGTATTTTTTTGTCTTATATAAACTTTATATCGTTTTTCGTTGAGAAATATAAATTCTGAGTTAAAATTCTCTGCTGGGTTTACTTATTAAAATATTTTTTTGTTTTAAAACTGCACTGAAAAAAACAGTGTTTTAAACAAATGTTTTAAAACAGTGTTTTAAAACGCATGTGTTTTTTTTAAATGTTTTAAACATGTTTTAAAACACTGTTTTAAAATGTTTGTTTTAAAACAACCCAACCCTGGCTGATGAAGTAGGTGGCAGCGTCTCTGGTTTAACGAAGCACTTGGATGACACGACCTTTTCTTTAAAGATGCGATGACGTAGCACATGTAATGTTTCATCTTCCTTGCCTCCATAAAGTAATAACACGGATTTCTTGCCAGCTTCTTCAATTTCGTCCTTAGACTTGATCTCTGAGCAGAAGGTCTCAGCTAGTTGTTTTAGGTCATTACTAGTAAGAAGTTTTTTAAATGCGCTAGTCTTGCCAATTCCATGTATGTGTGATGTGCTGTCACAGCCTCTAAAGGAATGCAGGAAAAGCAAATACTTGCACATATCAACTCCTAAAATATTTCTTATAGCATGGATATCATAGACTGTCGAGAATGACTTGGATCCTTGAATATCACTTCTAAAAAGTAAGGCGAAACCACTGTACGATGAATGGTACAACAGCAGAACGAGCAAGTCAGTATCTTCTCCCAACACAACTGTATTCATACATTTGGACGATGCAACAGCTTCCCGTACAATGTCAACATCAGCATCGTCATGAGCATAAATAATATGGCATCCTTGTCTGCTGAGGTGATCACCAATGAGATGTATTATCCTGGTCTTCTTTACAGCATTCTGCAGAAATTGTTCTTTCTTGCCAATAAAAGGAGTATCTGGAGAGAAGTTCACTGTGGGTGAGAGTTTCGAGTTCATACCTCGTCTCCTATGTGCGCAATCTTTGATGTATGGGGTATTCACACTGTATCCATCGAAAACAACTGTGACTGAGCCCTATTTTTTCCCTGTGATGTCTGCATAAGATTTTGCGATAGAGTCCTATGTGGCTCCAGTCTTCCAAAGCATTCGATGAAGCATGACCCTCCATCTAACACATACTTGACACCTGCTGCCTCTGCGATTCATCAGTCATGTTTTTAACATGTTTGTTGATGCAATGTGCAAGTTTTGACTTTTCGACCTTTCTCATAATTGTTGGGGACTCGAAAAGAGATGTTGGATATGCACAAACTTCATATTGCAATGTGTCTTGAAGGTTCACATCACCATTGCTTGTAACAACAATTAGACGTTGAAACAAAAGGTCAATGCTTGAATCGTCAGTGTCATTAATTTAAAAATAGTTATTTAGAAACACAATATTTCAAAAATCTAAATTCATATTGGTAAAAACTGACATCAAATTTGGAATCATCATTAAAAATCATGATAAATAGATGTGTCACAAGCCTGGTTTATAACGGAATACATTTTGATCTGAGCCAGGCGGCCATATTGGAAGTAGCTAAGTACCACAATGTTCCCGAGGATCGAGTTAGTCGGATTTTGGATGTGTTAAGTATCCGTGTTCTGGGTCAGGTATGGCCATGGCCAATACAGCAATGCATAATTTTTTAAAATAATTTTGAAAAATCTGAAATGGCAATGAAATGGGGTTTCAAATGATATACAGGGTGAGTCAGTTTTTTGTAGACAAACTTTAACAGGGGATAGAACGCACGTTTTTAAAAAGAAAAGTGCCTATAAAGATATGGCCGATCTAGCTTCCTAAGGAAGATACAGGGTGTTAAAATTTAATTTTTTTTTACATTAATGTGTAATATTTTCTGAACGGAATGATATATTCACTAAATATTTTACACATATCTTAACCTGCATAGGATCAACATGTTGTATTGTTCCTGTCGAAAATACTATAGTGGATGTTACTTTTTTCGGGTACTTCGACTATTCTGCATAATAGAACTTTTTTTTTCGTACGCCACTGACATTATCTGATACATATTTCTAAAATAACGGCCCCTTAGTAACAATTTTGATCTCTTGTAATTTTGCTCTAACTACGACAGTTTTAGAGATATTGGCCGTTGTTTCTCTGACAGTGTAATGTCGTTATTATATTTTTTTTCTCGAATTTTCTTTATGACTTATAAACGAACGCTTAGATTTTTTCATGTTTGGGGGATAATGCCTATTAATTAAGGCGCATAAAACAAGCGGTAAGAATGTTCAAAAACTTGCACAGTGGCGGGGTGGAAGGGGTGCTCCACCCCTTTCGTAAACAGAACATCTACGCCAAAGACTATTTTAAAAAAAAACTGTTATTTTCATTATCTACATACAGTTTAACAAAAATAATGTCCCTTCTTCTGTTTCGAAATTCCTGTGCGGTTCCTAGTTATTTTGATTTTTAGTGTTTGATGTGGTACTAAATTAAGTAATTTATTTATTAGCAATAATAATTATCGGCTAAATATTTAATTCTTTCAACGAAACCTACCTAAATATGGTGTATTAAGGATTCTAAAAAGCCGAAATCTCTTATTCTTTATCTTTTTCCAATGTAGTCAAAATAAATATTTGTTATATCAAGCCTTACTCAAATACAATACTTTTATATGTTGAAATCTGTTAAATTACAAATGTACTTACAATCAATAGATTATTGTGTAGTTGCCAAAAGTCTTAAAAATTTCCTTTAAGTTTTATTAAACTTGTGCATGTACCAATTTCTGTTTCAATTTTTGTTGTTGTTTGCTAAATAATTTCCATTTAAAACTAGCGTATTTGTAACTGTACGTAATAATTGCAACAAAATATTATACTCCTTGGAAAACAAGTAAGCATTATGTCATATTTTGAAACGAAAGTTTGACGTATTACAAGTTTATCTACAAACAATTTTGCTTCATCTTGAATATTTTCACTGTTATTAATTATTATTTTTAAGATTAAAAAGATATTTTATGTGATTTGCCAGATTTTAATTAGTGTAACATGCCGTTTACATTTACAAATAGCGAACAAGCCGACATTCATTTTATTTATGGGTTCGCAAATGGGAATTCAAGATACGCAGCTAGGGAGTATCGAAGAAGATTTCAAAATAGACGACAACCTCATCATTCCGTTTTTGTGAGTATCCACCGTCGATTTGTTAACCAGGGTTTGAAAAATGTACCCGGGGGCTGACAGAACAACCGTGGACGAGATAGAGACCGTATATTGCGGGAATTTAATAGGAACCCAACGACAAGTACTCGACGTGCTGCTATTGCTCTTGGTATTTCCCAAAGTAAAATTTCCCGGGTTTTAAAACGGGATCACAGACGCCCATATCATTTTCAACCTGTTCAAGGTTTATGTCCAGGTGACGCTGAACGAAGACTTACTTATTGTAGGTGGGTTCTTAACTCCATTCAAAGTAATAGGGATTTCTTATCCAATATACTGTGGACTGATGAATCTTGTTTTACTCGTCGTGGTATAGTAAATTTTCACAATCTGCATGTATGGGCACATGAAAACCCACATGCCATTCGACCACGAAGTTTTCAACATGAATTTAGTACAAATGTCTGGATTGGAATTTACGGCAACCACGTGTTTGGAGCTTATTTCTTGCCACAACGTGTAAATTCAGAAAATTTCCTACAATTTTTAGAAGAACACCATGGTAATATATGGGAAGTCATTCCTTTGAATTTAAGAAGACAGTCTTGGATTCAACTTGATGGGTGCCCGGCCCATTATGGCAGAAATGTAAGAAATTGGCTAAACAATAACTATCCAGGGAGGTGGATAGGTCGTGGAGGTCCAGTGGCGTGGCCTCCCAGATCCCCCGATTTAACACCACTTGACTTTCTTGTGTGGGGATTCATTAAGGAAATAGTGTATACCACTCCGGTTAATACACTTGAGGAACTTCAAAATCGCATTAGAGATGCTTGTAATGAAATAAGGGTGCATCATTTAGTTAACTTAAGACGTTCTATGATACGTCGCAGTGAAATGTGTATTGAGAAGAACGGTTTACATTTTGAACAAAGTATCTAATTTTATGTATGTAGGTACTAGTGTTATTGTTATTAATTCTTGTAATTGTTATTTATAAATCATTATTGCTAACAATTGTTATTTATTCCACCATTATTATTGTTAATTAAATATTGCTATAAATTCAAAAATGTTTATATCTCCATAAACATTAACATCAATGCTCATCTAATGTTTTTTTTTTGTAATTGTAATTACGTGGAAAGAGATAAAGAGATTTCGGCTTTTTAGAATCCTTAACAAACCATATTTAAGTAGGTTTCGTTGAAATAATTAAATATTTAGCCGATAATTATTATTGCTAATAAATAAATTACTTAATTTAGTACCACATCAAACACTAAAAATCAAAATAACTAGGAAACGCACAGGAATTTCGAAACAGAAGAAGGGACATTATTTTTGTTAAACTGTATGTAGATAGTGAAAATAACAGTTTTTTTTAAATAGTCTTTGGCGTAGAAGTTCTGTTTACGAAACGGGTGGAGCACCCCTTCCACCCCGCCACTGTGCAAGTTTATGAACATTCTTACCGCTTGTTTTATGCGCCTTAATTAATAGGCATTATCCCCCAAACATGAAAAAATCTAAGCTTTCGTTTATAAGTCATAAAGAAAATTCGAGAAAAAAAAAATATAATAACGACATTACACTGTCAGAGAAGCAACGGCCAATATCTCGAAAACTGTCATAGTTAGAGCAAAATTACAAGTGATCAAAATTGTTACTAAGGGGCCGTTATTTTAGAAATATGTATCAGATAATGTCAGTGGCGTACGAAAAAAAATTTCTATTATGCAGAATAGTCGAAGTACCCGAGAAAAGTAACAACCACTATAGTATTTTCGACAGGAACAATACAACATGTTGATCCTATGCAGGTTAAGATATGTGTAAAATATTTAGTGAATATATCATTCCGTTCAGAAAATATTACACATTAATGTAAAAAAAAATTAAATTTTAACACCCTGTATCTTCCTTAGGAAGCTAGATCGGCCATATCTTTATAGGCACTTTTCTTTTTAAAAACGTGCGTTCTATCCCCTGTTAAAGTTTGTCTACAAAAAACTGACTCACCCTGTATAGTGAAAATATATTTTGTTTGTTTTGATGTGTAAGAGTGAAATTTATTTTCCTTTTTGGATGCCTAACAAACCAGTAAAGAACTTGTATGTCAATTCATTCGTTTTCCGGTGCCGCACGACCGTCAAAGTTTCACAATTTAAATAAAAATAACTAAATATAAAACATGTAGCTCATAGCTCATATTCGCTTGTACAAAACGAATACTACGCAGAAGTTACCATGAGGAGGTAGCTACATTTCCTATTGGTCCTGAAAATCCTTTAGGATCCGTTGTTTTTTCGTCGAGCTGTTGGAATAAGTGCCTGACAGGAAGCTCATTCACTAAAGTAAGCATATTATCTACTGTAAGGGTATTTTTAATCTCGACTCCAATATTTTGATAACCCCAGTTTTATGTCCCGTATTGACTGCAGTTCCGTCGCACCTAATAAGTTTTAAATTTCAAGTCTCAATATTAGGGTATTATTTTAAAAATGCGCCAGAATCCCATCGGCTATATGCGTAGCACAGGAAGGTGTTGGAGAAATATGACCGATATATTTTGATTCTGTCTCTTGCAATAATACCACATGTTCTTCCTTGATAGTTTTCCGATATACCTTTTTTCCCTTTGCTTCAGTTGACATGGTTATGATCTTTTCTGCCGTCATATTACAAGCCTTCCAAAATCAATTATTGTAAATTTTCTTCCTTTTTCAAAGTCTGTCTTTTCCCTCTTGGTCTTCTTAATGTCATCAAGCTTTTTTTTAGTGTTATTATTTTCTTTGTAATTTCTATATCTACTGATCCTAAATTGCAATCATCATTTTGTCTTCGAGATAGTTACGTTCTTGTTCTGGTACACGAAAAACTTTGCAGCATTTGCTCACACGAAGAAAAGTCTTTGCACTTGCAACAACTTACATCGAAAATCCTTTTTGCCGATTCCCTAAAATTGTACAACTTTATATTGAATGTGGGATTATTCTTCCTATTCTTAATACTTTTTTTAAATTTCTACATTTGTTTTGATAGTCTCAATCATTTTTTTGAATCGTTAAACAAAAATTGTTGGAATTGAAGCTCTTAACTTAATATATTTTTTATTACGTTAATAACAGCCTGATATAACAGTAGGTTCCCGATTTCAGTTGTCAGATTTCACGATAAATTTAACCCATAAATAATGTTTCATGACGTCTTGGTACATTGACAAAACACGATAGTCCGAAGCTAATTGTTTTGGCTCACCAAACCGTGGACACTTCAACAAATTTCTAGTTTTAGGCACTTTAGCAGACTGTCAAATTTGTCACTGACGTTTGAAACTTGTTATGACGCGTACTAGCAAGTAAAACTGAAACAATGACAGGCAACGCCGGCTGCGTTGATAAACGTCAAATATCGCTAAAGTGACGTGACGCATAAAATACAAACTAGTGTTTTCTTTAATACAGGACTCTTAACACATATCTATGTTATGTTTTACTTAATTACATATACACATATTTACAAGCTTAACAGCTATTTACATATTAACAGCTTTAATGCAAGTATTGTGTATTATTTCGTTTTTCAAAAATCAGTGGCTGTGCGACATATGATTTGAAATTTAACAGCAAAATATTTTCATTATATGGAGTTAAAAAGGAAAATAATTTTGACTATTACAAATTAAAATTCGAAATTTCGTTTTTAAGTTCCTCCCTAATGAGCATATAACCTTGAATAGACAATTCAATTAGAGAATAGTGCAATTTGAATAATTTTTTTAAATCTCAACCGATTTCCAAAAATGATACGCTGATGTATGAAAAGGGCCTTTAAATGATGTATAACACGTGGGGTAGTTCCATTTAAGAATTTAAAATAGGGGTTGTTAGGGGTATGAACATATCAAGACACCTTCTGTCAGGACTCAAAAATGTTCCCTCCTGAAATAAAAATCGACGTGTCTTGGCGATTTCTCAAACATTTTGCGGTTTTTCAATTACAGGGGGTGATAAGTTTTCAAATGAACACGGCGTATACAACGAACAAAATATATAAATTTATAAGCAAGCATACTTTGTTACATTAAACACCCTACAAATTTGTCAGACCATCTGTTGACGAGTAGATTTTGTTCCCAACAGATGGCGTCTGCCCGATTTGTAGGATGTTTAATTGAAGTATAATAACACTATTTAGTCTAAAACTAGTACAAAACTACAAACAATAGTATTTATGATGTTATGACATCGTTTTTCTTGCGATAATATACGAATATTTCACAAAATATTGAAAAATCCACTTTTCCATTGTTGCCAAGATAGGATTCGTCCATCGGAAATATTTATTTCCCTCCTCTTAACATGTTTTTGACTGTCGCAAATGTATTCTTTAGCTATTGCTATTAAAAACCAAGTTATACCACAATTTAGATATAGGTGTCCAAAAATAGTGGGCGTCATGTGTGGTTATCCGCACTGAATTTAGACAAGCTATAAAAATGTTCTTTGGTACGCTTTAAAGAGGCTAAAACGGTTCTCCTTGTATATAATAAGCGAGCGAATAAGTGCCTTGTGCTGAGCTATAGAAACGGGTATTTCAAGGCAGGTAATGTCTAGCTGCTAGCTAGTTTAACATACCGCTATTGTCGTTGTTAGTGTTCATATCTCCTCTCTGAGCTGTTTGTTATACGACTCGTCAGTAATAAGCCTAATGAATTAAGCAATGTTTCCTATTCTCTTTTGAAAAGCAAATGTGTATGTGAATTAGTTGAGTGTTGTGTTCTAAATTGAATGCATGCTTGTTCGAGCGGAATATTAGTATATTGTTTTTGGATATTTATTGAAATTATTAGGTGAGTTTCCCGCAATTTATGACTATGTTGCATTGATATTTACTTAAGGCATACTTAGTATGTTTACTGCTATATTATTGGATCCACCATATTTTCCTTTACCACCATAATCTCAGAATTATTAATTTGTCGTTGACACTGTTGACAGGTAGTTCTACGAATACCAACCAACTTTTCGCAACTCGTTTGTAAATTTTAAATTAATTTCCTATATCATTAGATAACTGACTAGCTATCTAACATTGCTTTCGTATTATTTGGTAAGAAAATATAACAATTATTATTGATTTACCTAGTAAACATTTCACAGCAATCTCGTCATTATTTATATTCTGTTTAATATTTATATAAATTTATTCAAGGTTAGGATCTAGCATCATGTGTGATAGTGTTATTTCAAATAACAAGATACTAACGCATTATTTGTATAATGCGATAGTATCTTTAATATAAAACCTATGAAGTAATAACAATTAGAACCTAATTAGCTACTACTTATTTAATATTATTAAATGTTTTACAAATTTAAATTTACAAAAGGAAAAAAATCGGGAAAGAAAATCCGGAAATAGCAGGCCGTTAAGTAAAAATTAACGTTAATTTTCTTGGTAATAACTTAATGAGGTAATATCCATCATTTGTAACTAACATAATGACACAGGTAATGACATGTTTCGGTTATTTAAATGAGATAATTAAGAATTACGGAATTAACATTATAGAATTGAATTAATTAAATGAACAAAGGCGACAGACAGGCAAAATAGAACCTCGCTGATCTGAAATTGATTATAGAGGTGCCTTTTTTTAAGAGCTGTTTGTATTACTGGAGGTACTGAATAAATAACGTAGGGTCAGATTATAAAAGTGGTACTGTTTATTTCAAATGAAGCAGAACACAAATTGAAACTATTCCCAGCATTTTGTTCGCTACCTATAACCTTATTTTTTTATGCCTATGATAAACTGTCGTAGCCAGATATGGCAACTTTACCGCGCTGTTTCTTTGTGGTATCCTCAATAAATGATTCGAGATATGATAAGACATCGACACGACTCAATTTATATAATTGTATGTCTTTAGCAAGTTCGTACAAAACTATAGTGCAGTACGTATCGGCTTCTAAAATATCTTCGAGATATCTGAACCTTATCTCTCAAATCAGAACGTTTTTCTAAAATATCGTATGTATGTTTGTTCGGGTCAAATCTTGCGACTGAGTTTTAAAGTAGTTATCCTCAACCGATTGAGCAAAAATTTTGCATGTATAGTTTGGATGACAATGCATGGCTAGCTAAGTGATATCATTATAAATCCATTATGGCGGACGGCCCAAGATGGCGGACTAGTTATTTTTTATGCACTTCCATGATATGGATATCAAATGAAAGGGTTTGCTGAGAAGAATTCGAAAATAAAGTGGCGGCACTCTAAATCCAATATTGCGGACTCATCAGGCAAAATGGCGCGCAATAATTTTACAGTTGCTGTTATATGCCGGAATAGTACTTACTTACCTATTATTTATTGTCTATTGATCTTTCATACAAAATTATAATATTAGTTGAATCTGAAAGCACAAAATTAAATAGGCAGTAGGGATAATTTAAGACAGCAATATGTTGTCAGTCATATATGGAAACATCTGACGCTTGAAAACCAGGGCAGAATAGAACGCCTATGACATATCTGTGATGATGATTGGTGTTCTGTTGCTGGGGATTGGTGACTGATTGTTTGACTGATCAGTTTGGTGATCTAGAAGTGTCATATTCGGAGGTGAGTGGCGGTATGTTTCAAGTCAGTAAAATGGTATTTTATTGTAAAATAGAAAATAGTAAAATCATAATCGTTACTCTTCTAACGACTTCTTCTTTTTGGCTTTGACTTCAAACGCCTACTTACATAATTTTGTAAAGTAGTTCGTAAGAATAATTTTATAACATTTTCTCGTTATTTATGTTGGAACAATGTAAAATAAAATGTACCTCTATGTTACCAGATGTATACACATTATGTATTTCCAATTTCATATTTCGTAACTTTTCTGAATAGTGTAATAAATCTTGCACTTGCAAAGGCAAAGAAAGCTATGGATTCGGTTGCTGAATAAATGCGGACCTTTGAAATAAATGTGATGTCAGTGACAGAATATTCGCCCTTTTATTTCGTGTCAAAGTGCCTCGGATGTAATTCTTTCTTTTAATAATAAATACTTTTGTGTAGACATTACTCGCGCTTCAGATGTTATGTCGATATGCCTCAATCTGAATAATATCGCAAGCAGAAATGTCAATCTTGTAAAAACAAAAGAACTTGCGAGACTTTCCCTGACAGCAAATCATAATTTCATCGTTTTTTTTTAATTTAGACATTTTCAGCTATATTAGTTAGGCGTTTTAGAAGTCTCTAGAAGTAAATTACACGTTTTGATAGGTTAACATGAATTGGAAAAATAAATCATACTTTTGTGACGTGGATTAGTGATAAGCAATTAAGAAGAGCCAGAAAGAATTCTTTGGGGCTGCGTTGGTATTGAATATATTGAAATTTATGAAATGCTGAGTGGGGTATTTCAGGGGATTTTCCACGATATCACTGGTTTAATTATTATTAACGTCAATATTATGTAGGTATCAGTCAACGGTATCAGGTTTTTGTTCGTGCCCGGATGCATAAATGCGAGCAGCTCAAAACTAATTCTCACGCAATATAGTTATTCAATATGCTTGTCAAATATACTTTTGATTGAAATTCATGTAAAATACGTTATTAACAAACATCTCTTTTCACCAACACAGTGTCTGAATTTTCATATTTTCTATAGCTGATTTCATAGTTCTTTAATAGATATTTTTTTTTACAATAGTTGATAGTGAAGCCCTTGAATATTGAATGAAATTTCCATTACTTTATGTTTGGAATGAATACTGGAATGAATACTAGAAAGATCACTGTGAGAAAAAATAAAAACACCGTTTTCCACTGGACACCCGAAGGTGTGACTCAGCACTCAACGTGCGTTTTATTTACAGTATTATTCGAATCTTTATATATGAAATATGCATGTGCAAAATCAATCGCAGTTATTGTCATCCCTGATCCGACTTTTCTATGGTGACTACTACAAATTAATTTTCAAGTTCTTCCTATGACTTTAGGCTGGTGCTAATACCTTTTTGACTAAAAATATTATTAGCAGCAAGGACCAGCCGGAGAGTTGTTAAGGTTATAATTAGGAGAAAAAACAAAAATTTAACACAAGCTAAAGGGAAATTGTAGCCTTTATGAACATATTATGCAGTAAGGGGCGAGTACCAGAGACAAGGGGCGTGTCCCGACAGTACTACCAAACTGGTACTACGTAGGTTGCATAAATAACTGCGACTACATAACTAACGTTTCTATTAGAGATCGAACTAACGAGTCTATTAGGTATCAATCCGTAGTAATTTTACCTCACAAATAATATATGAAAAATTCTCACCGATCTTACATATCAACGTTACTTTATATCAACAACTCGTGATTCCTAATGAAAATCGACCTACTTAATAACATGGCATCTGTCTGAATTTGTTATAAGGCAGAAGAAAACTCTAGAAGGAATCGACTTTTGCCCTATTTTTTACTGCGCTACACTCCATATATTCTTTTAAAGTTAGTGTAAAAAGGCACTTTTTGTGTCACCCTGTATAATATGGACATTTGCCCATTTTTTAAATTTAAGTCCTTTGTGAGATTCTCTATAAATTTAGCTACTAGATGAAAAAAAAAATAATCAAATGGACTTAATTAACAAAGTTATTGATAAGCAAACTTCATCAATATTTTGACTGGTTCAATTATTTTGCTGGTGAGTGCTTATGCAAACTTACCAACTTTTTTTGTTTATTTTGATTTATTGGGGCATTTCGAGACGCAAGGTTCATAGTAAAATGTGCAAACGTGCACCAAAGTCATGGGTAAATGCCTATTGGAAATACATTTGCAAATACATTTGCGTTGATAGGTATAATATAAAATTTAAACATAAAAATTAACTTAAATTTCTTATTGACTTCGTGTATAAGCTTTTCATAATTTCCATCCCTTGTTTTTAGCCCACTTGGGCCCACCCTAATTCTCTTTATTCCCATTTTCCCATGTTAATTAAATTCCCTTTACACAATCCCCATTGTTTGGCCGACAGGACGTTCGTGGCACCAGGTGTTATATTACGGTCTTTCAATCCTTTAGTTACACGACTTAAGTTTGCTTAGGAATTATTATATTAGACTTTGTATATATAGTATCAGCTACTAAGTTATTTACTTGTCATGCTGCGTGTGATGTTATGCGTTTTTTTTTTATTAAATCGCGACTATAATCGTAATAAAGAAAAGGGTGAAAGCGGGAAAAATCGAGTATAAAATATTTCGTCGTAACATTTTCTTTTGGAATGAACTGCCCTGATCAATGTTTCTTTTTTTCTTTTCAACGGAAAAGTAAAAAAAAATATCTAAAAATCGTTAATTTCTACGTATGTAATCGAGAAGTACGAAGTATCTCAAAAAGTACAGTATCCGCCAGAAATAACTCATCTTCGTATAAAAACTGTTCGCATAAAAAGATACCACCAGTACTAATATGGAACATGACTAAAATTTTAAATATAAAAATAATACTAGAAAACATATCGTAACATTGTAATAAAATATGTACTTCAAAAGAAAACAAGATTTCTAGTTCCGCGCGATCCGTATGAAGGATCTAAACAGCGATAAAATTGGAGCGGCAAGAAACTAGCTGTGGCGTAACAAGCTACAATATTCGGTAGGCGTTGCGACGGAAAGCGGCCGAATGAAGTATGAAATCAAGCGGTCGAGTGCTGGGATCTCCGGTAGCCGAGCGAATCGGTCTCCTCGTCGTTTGTAAATTGTAGGCTGTGGCGTGACGACTTTAAACCTGTTTGAAACGGTTCGCTCGCAGGCGAGACTTTAATAATTTATAACAAATTTATTATTGGGAATTAAGGCGTCATATTTTGCATATCGTAGTTTTCGGTATATGGTAGAACATGCTTATGCAATAAAAAAATGGGAATATTCTCTATTCCAAATAGCAACCAGGGCCGGGTTCCCTTTGTTTTCGTATTTCACAAAATTATTTTTTAACATAATTTAAAAAATACTATTTTTTAGAAGTTTAGAGTTATTTTAGAAATGATAACAATTAATAAAATGGGAGCTTTATTTTAAAGTAATAAACATTACATGTATATTAATATTGATGTAATATTAATTGAATGTAATATTATTTGACCAAATTAAATGATATTCTACATACTTTGGATCAGAATCTAATGATTCTGCTCCTCGCTCTTGATGCTCAGTTTGCTTCTGGGGTACGTCAGAAGAACTTGCAGGTTTACTGTAATAAAATTGTATGCATTCCTTGAATAAAAAAATTTTGATACTTTAATGAAAGATATACGTGTAAGGGTGTAATACGTGTGTAAGGGTGTATACGTCTGGCGTTGATCATCTACTCATTTTTTTCGATTTACAATGAAATGTGAATATAGCTTGCACAACTTGTTGCTTCAAGTGCAGCAACATTGCACTTGAAACGTTAATAATGCAACTTGGATTTTATAGCGATATAGACAATAATTACAAATTAAAATATTTCCTATAACTGTATATGGTAGCACTCTGTTTCTCCTAGGTTCGAAGGCAATGTCACACTCGTAACTTAATTTATACTTTGCACGAATTTGCAAAATATCTTTACAAGTTTTTAAAGTTTTCACTGGAAATGACGCTAACGGATCTTGGTTTTTGTGGCAGAATACACACATTCTGTTCATTTTGTAAATGCGCAGAAGCGTCGCTTGATTACAACTCGCGACAATCACACATTCAACTAGCAGACCAGCGCTGTCAATGTCAAAAATTCAAAATCATTCTAAAATGTCACATCTATTCGTACTGACTGAACAGCCCTGTTCTAACATTAGCTTGACTGACTATAATAGAATATGTTTGTGTACACAATTACTGTAAGCAACTACCGAAAAAACAGCTTTAGTAAATTCAGAGAATTTTTTCGGCTCTGACTCTAAGACTATTATTTAGTACCGTGATGTATATGTACATCGTATGTACACATTAATGAGTCTTGTCAGTTTTAAACCATCCGGTATTGCATTACAATCAATTCTCGTTATTTTTGTTGAAAGTAAATGCCTATACCAATATGATATAAACTATAAATAGATTTCCTTGAAATCTCATGATTTCATATTATTTATCATGTAGATTAATTATTTTATTAATATAAAATTAGCGTTTTTTGTTTCCAATAAAATATGTAAGTTCTTCATGGACAAAAAGAGGGTGATGTGCGTGTGTAGTACATATTATCTAATACTCCACGTATTGACAACAAAATATATAGGGGAGCAAATTCGTATTCATTAGTCATTATTTTTATTTCAAATAATAAAATACCGCCTTATTATATAGGCTATACCGCCTATTTTTTAAACGATTTTATTTAGCTCGACTTCGAATATATGTTTGTTTGTTTGTTTGTTTCAAATCTTGCATCAGCTTTTTTAACAACTTCCCGAGGAGCTAGACACTTGAAATTTGGTAGTGTTCCGGTGACAATACGATTTGATATTTTTTTATTACAAGAAAATAAAAATGGCCGATCCAAAATGGCGGACTTTTCTATTTAGATTAAACCGATTTGTCTCAAACTGGAAACTGCGTTGTTTGAGGCCAAGTCAAAAATTGTTTTGTTTTTGACTCAAACTTCAAAAACGACGACATTCAAAATGGCGTACTGTCGAATTTATGGACCGATTTGTCTCAAGCTTGGTACTTGGGGTTGTTTAAGGTTACTGGGCTCATTTGGTTGCTTTTAATGAGTCATACATTATACTTGGTGACGAGGGTTTGATGACGGACGCAGGAGGTGGACAGTGGAACTTAAAAAAAACTAAAATCTACAAAATAAAAATAGATAAAAAACTTAACTTGAACGGTTTTATTTCAAATCGTCAGTTGTGCTAAAAAATTCAAAATAATTAGGACAGAAACCTGGATCATACTGAGATTTTGACGTACCTACTTTTATTTACTCTACTGTCTAGGCTCTCTAGGTGTTTAGTTACATACTAGCTGTTACCGGCGCCTTCGCCACGCGTTCGGAGCCTGCGCGACAGGCAGTCTTTGTGATATTACGTCATGAGAGAGGGAATAGGTGGGAGGCGTCTTGGCGCGGCGTGTGCATGGGGCGTGCGCGCGATATAACGTCTAATATAGATTTTCTATATTACATAATATTATAAATATGAACAGCGCTTTCCTAGGTTACTTTTTCAATACACCACTGCCATATATTTGTTAAATAATTCAAACGTTCGTTTTTTAAATGGGTCTTAGCGGTTTTAGGTCAGGTTTACATATTTTAAATATTTAAAAACATTGTCCATTTCCAAATAAAAATATTTGTCTTGTGACTATTTATTGCCATTTGAATTAGAACCCAGTAAGCACACACACGGGAATAAAACCAGAAAAATTATACCAGAAGCAACGTTAAAGTCTTATTAGGTACTTACTTTTTAAATCAAATATTTTTATGTACTCTACTATTGTATTGTACTGCACTATTGGAGTTTGGAGTAATAGTAAAATCAAATATGCCTATTATACATTGTGTAGATTTATCACTCGATAACTATCTTACTATCTACAGTTGAACCTAAAACAACAAACATTGAAAGTATTCATTCGTGATCTTGTTGTACCTACTTATTTGCAGTCTAAAGCAAATAATAATTAACAAGGAAATACATATACCAATATTACAAAATCTTTGGGTAAATTAATACGCATTCTCAACGTTTATAGAACGTCAAATTATTTTCATAGAGCCAATGTTTCTTCACGTTGAAAGCGTTCACGTTCACGTATAATACACTTATATGTATGTAAAACTTTTGGTAAATTAATACGCATTCTCAACGTTTATAGAATGTCAAATTATTTTCGTAGAGCCAACGTGTTTCTTCACATTAAAATAAGGTTATAACGCTAAAATTTCGATGAATTTAATGTTAAAAAAATGTTTAAAAACACGGTTGAATATTTAACCAATTATTTAACCTTTATATTACAAAGATAATCTGTTAATAAGAAAATTTCAACAAACCTGATGCACCGTTGTACATTATTTGTGGTCTATAAAGGCGGCAATCGCGTCGGTCAATTCGCAGAAACAATGTTATGTGATAGTCGACTGTTAATTAATTAAGTTGACCCTAAAGTTCCTAATGGTTTATTTTGTTTCAGGCAGAGTAGCCATGAAGCGAGAAGCTGACGGTGACATGGGTTCCCCGCAAAAACGTTCACGTCGAGGAGATGAGGAAGTCCGTTTACTGATTCCTAGCAAGGTGAGTTATTTGTCTTCAGTTACGTCTGTCTACAGGTGATAATTTAAGTGTCTTTTTTATACAGTGCGCTGAAATTAATTATCATAATTACCCAGTGCTAAATAGTTTTGCTCCATATTTGATTTTAGATTAGATTATTTAATTTGTAGTCAGATAATTGTCAGAGCATTGTAGGAATATTTGAATTATGTGATTAATGATAGGTATAGACATAGACTATATCGGAACTAGGATGAAATTTGAAACCCAGATCAATATATAAAATCTCGACATATGGATCATACAATAACATTGTTGGCGCCCAACGTGGGGCCTACTCACAGAAAAGTCAGATAAACAAAAATTACACTTATAAAAAAATTGTATATATACTTACTTGAGTCGGTTCAAAAATGTATGCAATATAATGGACTGGGGTATAAACGTTGTTTGTAAACGTTTATACAATTTTCAAAATCTAAATGGAAATTGCAACAAAAAGTCCAGTCTTTTCGAATTGCAAAAAATGGCTATTTCGCCTTATCAGCAACACGGACTTGGGACACCCGCTATATTTTAACTTCTGAAAAAAAACTAAAACAGTTAATTCATAAAAGTCTCAAATTTCATACAGGCAGACATCAAAAGTTTAAGTTCGTAATAAATACTACAGGGAACAAAATCTGAAAAATAATAGTTGCCATACGACATACTATAGGTATATAGGTACATTTAATTTATTAATATGAATATCATAATAGATACGTTTATTTATTTATTTGATTTCATTTCACATCCAACAGGCCAATACCGAATTACAGCATACAACAAAGTGACGTTTGTGATACAAAAGTATAAAGCAAAATGTAAGGAATACAACAAAAAAGAAAAATTAATTAACGAAATTTACTAAAATTATTATTAAAAATAAATATATAAATACATAGCTCTAAACCAAATTGATTTATGCACACGCACAATTAAATACTAGATGCAGATGATGTAATTAATTTGCTTCTTAATACAACAAAATATATTAATATTGTCCTTCAAATATTCAGGTAGTAATTATTTTTTGTAGATACCTAGGTCATGTTAAAATTCGTATGTGCTGTTGGAACGCTGAGAATGTGGTGACGATCTGATAATCCAGGACCTCTGTACTTTATTAAACTGAGAATATAGTATTCCAGGAGAGACTAAAACGTTATATAAAATTTTGTATAAAAAAAATTGTCGGTGTATAGCCCTGCAACTTGCTAAATCATCAGTGCCATAAATGATCGAGTAAATGTTCTTGACGAAAATTTTGGTGGGGTAAACGCCGTCCAGAATATAATCAGCTGGTTTTAAGAAACGCCTCTGCATGTATTAATTCTAATGATTTTATATGCATATTATATATGGGATTCCAAATAACTGATACGTATTCTAAACTTTATCGTACGAAAGTTATATAGAGCAAACACAGCGTATCCAAATTAGTAAAAACCTCACAATTTCGTATAACGAATCCTAAACTTTTGAATGCACTAGAGGTGTAAGTTTCAATATGTTTACCAACATTTAGTTTAGGATCGAAAACTACATCGAGATGTTTTATATATTCAGGTCTATTTGCTTTACATGTCATGGATAAAGTGGTCATATATTAATCTAGACTCGGTCAGTCTCATATCATCGTTACATTGCAAAAAATTTACGTTTGGTTGTTAATTGTGAACTTACTTTGCTAATTGTTAACTTGTGAATATGTTATTTTATTTATTTGGGTTTTACTGATGGTTTTTTTTAAAGTATATCTTCGCTATTTACACTATTTAAATCTCTTTTCGGCTGTCGGTTTCTCTTGCCTCCATTTTACACACGGGTCGTCTCGCTTGACATTTAGACCCTGTATCAGTTATACATATTTAACCAATAATAATAATAGGGTCTGTATGAGGATCTCAAAGTATAATTCCTCAAAATAAAGAAGAGGTTGCTAGCAATCATTCAAGTAGTTTAGAAATTACAACACTGTAAACTTGTGGATCGAATACTTGTGTAAATATTTTCTTCGAGATTAAACAGCCAATATAATCTCGAGTCCCTCATTCAGTGTTAGTTGTTGATTTATTGTTTTGTTTGTCTCGAAAACGAGACGAGACCGTGCGAGACTCTCGAAAATGAGACTCGTGGGCATCACTAGTCTCGATTGTCTCTTTGTTTTATGCACTACCATATTTGTTTGCCATTTTCTTTATCTGACCCATTGTCATTTTCCATAAGAAATATTTATGTAGGTACTTTATGTATTCCATATACTTTATGTTCTCGCTAATAAATTGGGCCTTGCGGACAAGATTGTTGTTGACCTTCCCTTCATAAAACCGTGTTGCTCGGAAGACACCATACCAGACACGGAACTGTCCAGTACATTGTGCAGTAAAATTTCCATGACATTAAAGAAGTTACAGCAGATTATGGTTATCGGTCTATAATTAGCTAGTTCATTCTTATTGCCTTTTTTATACACTGGACATACCGTGACAATTTCCAAGAATCGGGCAAACGTGATGTTTTTAATATTAGGTTAAAAATAATTGTTAGTAGGGCAGTGAAAACAGATTAAACGCCGGTATTAAGTCGGGCCCCATATAGGTAAATTTGGCTCAATTCTCCTTATCGCAGTGTTAACTTAACGTCTTAAGTAAATCCTGTAATATTTATGGAATTGGCATTTTGGTATGGTAAAATATACAAACTGCATATGCATATGGAATATGCGAATATTCATATGCAATAACCATTTGCACCCTTTATAGGAAATGATTTTATACTGATGCATTAATGCTCGACCTCATACTGCTCATATCGTAAGTGAATATATTGATGAAGTTGGCATAGAACGAATGATTTGGCGAGCAAAATGTCCCGAGATGAATCCAATAGAACATGTGCAATTAATTGGGGCGAAGAATTAGATATCCTAATAGGGTGCCCAACACCCTGGTGGATACTTTATCGGAAGCGCATGAAGGAGTGGAATAATATTCCACAGATCACTATATCAAATATAATCAGAACCATGCCAAGAAAATAGACTCTTTAATCAGGTCACTAGGAGGTAAAATACGCTACTAATATTTTTATCTGTTCAAAAACTTCGACTTTTGTTTTATGTAACTTCGATTTTATGGTGGTCATTTTAAAATGTATTCTAATGTCAATAATAGCTGTTTATGGAACCAGTTGGGAAAAGTACGAGTTTTGCAAAAGGATGCGAGGTACACAAAATAGTGTTTCCCAACGTGTTTCATACAAGATTTTTTCTAATTTTCACTCAATTCATATTTTATGAGAAGAAAACTCTGAATTTTATACGTTTAAAAACAATCCAGTAGGTTGCAACGGTGTGCAAGCTTTCACATTCATAGCTTGTCAGGTCTAAATAATCTATGAAATTAACTTTACAAATCCAATTGCGTAATATTTTACTTTTCGTAATTGGTTGCGAAAAGTAAGACGTTTCCAAAAGTCAATGGGTTTTGAAAAGTGTCACTTTACATGTCAAAATTAGAAAAAATGTTTTTAATTGTAGCTCTCTCACCTACAAACGTATATTTTCTAAACAAAATACGATAAAGAGGTGAATCAAAAAACAAAATGTAATTTGAATTCACCTTTAACCTATTTTGAGCTGATCCCAATAGTAGATTAAATCTACAAGGAGTTTTAAAGTTCATGAATACAACGGAAATTTATACCTTTCCCTGTATCAGTTATACATATTTAACTAATAATAATAATAGGGTCTGTATGAGGATCTCAAAGTATAATTCTTCAAAATAAAGAAATAAGAGGTTGCTAGCAATCATTCAAGTAGTTTAGAAATTACAACACAGTAAACTTGTGGATCGAATACTTGTGTAATATTAAGTCCCGAAGCCATATCACTCATAAGAGATGGGTTTGTAATAACTATACTTAAGCATCTATTACATTATGCAATTGCCATTATGGGATGTCCTGCTTTCTATTATTTACGAGTATGGACGTCCTGATGACCTGGTGGCTTCGTGTATGACGGTGCTATTGAAGCAATAATAGAAAATAAAGGTCAATACAGGCACCTTGAATTATTTGTTATCCGTTAAGCAAACTTATTGATGAAGTAGTATAAACTGATATATTAGAACATACCGATTAGCGTTTTTCAGAATATTTAGATTTTAAGCTAACTCTATATTGATCAAATACGTAGTGATCTATTTTTTAGGTTGGTATAATACTCCAGATTTAGAAATTGAAGGAAATATGCAAGAAATATGATGTAGAAGCAAACATTAAGATTTAAACGCCATCAGACGGCTCAAATATCGGTAAATATTTGAATTTACATAGCCGCTTATTGAAAATATCTATCCGGTGATTTATTGATCAGGACACAGAGGTTTGTTATATTGGGCGTGTAACGAAAGGATATATATTTGGACTTGGACATATATTGTATATTATACATATTTATATGTTTGAATATTACAAAACTTTTAATATCCCACGTTGGTTGATAATTTGTGATAATATGAATTTATGTTATGTGCAAATGCTCTATACGTTGTTTTAGATTTGTATAAAATGAGCCAATGTAACGTAATAGTATGGCGAAGAAATGTCTGATCAGCTTACAGGATACTTTCACTATTTCTTCCCATTGAATCCTTGTTTTATAAACAGTAATTTGTAATTTACTAGAAGGATCACTTAAAATATGAGTGCTCTATACTCCTAGAGGGTGGGTCTATGTAAAATTTTTGCAAGATTAATTTTTTTTAAGGTGAAGTTACGTTCCAAATAGTGAATTTTATGATACTATAATATTTTATTAAATCTATTGAATTTTGGTTAATATCAAATTGTATGACTTAAAATGTTTCCCGAAAAGTTTCAAAAGAACAAGAAAGAAGTAATTTATATATGACTATGTTAATTGTCATATAATATGATAATAAATAAACAAAATCTGAAACCTTATTACTGCCCTATAAGTCTAGAGGTAGTAAGGTAGTACGGTACTAGATAGTACTACCTCTGGAATTATCTGAGAAAATTGTTTCCTTTTCTTGATCACAAAACTTCTGGGACTGGGGACGCTACCAAGCCTCTATACTTCTCACTTGCTAATTACGACGAAAACACTTAATTTGCAGTTATTTCTACTTGTAGACCTTTTCCACTGGTGTCATTACTTATTTAATAATTTTAAATATTTTACTTGAGTTTAACTATTAATTTCTAACAAATTTTAATAAAATTAGGATCGTGGCTGTTACTTCATCGAACGCCTTAGCTGGACTCTCCTTGCTTGTTATATGTAACTACGGATATGCCGTATGGAAAAACATTTGCATTTCCTGGTTACCATCCTTCTTTCTTGTTATTATGATACAATCTGACCAATCAGATTGTTGCCAATTATTTAATTTATTTCATTTTACTACTACTTAAACTTACAATTTGAACTTCACTTGATCTAATTTTGAATTCTAAACATTATAATACCATCAGATTCACTTTCGGTTGTGTAACTTCGATGTATGTGTTAGGCGTTATATCTACATTGCATTTTGTTCGCGGCTATAAACTGTCTCACCTATTTTCTACAATGATACTTTCGCATTGATCTTTTAATGTAGTCAGAGTTTATTAATGCTCGATATTCTATACTTATTATTGGGACTTGACTATTGTAATTATGCTTGATATAGATTTTTGTGCCGATAAATAATTTAGATATAATGATATTAAGTTCTGACCAATCAGCCGCGTAGCTGGTTGGCGTTCTGCTATAGTATATACGTTGCTCAGTGATACGTGTGTGCTTGCGCTTATATTATAGTCGGTACGATAGATATTGATCACTCATTTCATTTTAATTTATAATTTGATGTATTTACGGATTTGATTACTGATTAAGTTCTGTATTTTCGTTTATTATGTCTACTAAATAAAACAATAATTTTGCAACAAAATATAATAATAATTAACAAATGTAGGTGCCATAAAAAAAAAAAAAATATATATATATATATATATATATATATATATATATATATATATATATATATATATATATATATATATATATATATATATATATATATATATATATATATATATATATATATATATATATATATATATATATATATATATATATATATATATATATATATATATATATATATATATATATATATATATATATATATATATATATATATATATATATATATATATATATATATATATATATATATATATATATATATATATATATATATATATATATATATATATATATATATATATATATATATATATATATATATATATATATATATATATATATATATATATATATATATATATATATATATATATATATATATATATATATATATATATATATATATATATATATATATATATATATATATATATATATATATATATATATATATATATATATATATATATATACATATATATATATATATATATAAATATATATATATATATATATATATACATATATATATATATATATAAATATATATATATATATATATATATACATATATATATATATATATATATATATATATATATATATATATATATATATATATATATATATATATATATATATATATACATATATACATATATATATATATATATATATATATATATATATACATATATACATATATATATATATATATATATACATATATACATATATATATATATATATACATATATACATATATACATATATATATATATATATATATATATATATATATATATATATATATATATATATATATATACAGGGTGACTCAGTTTTTTGTAGACAAACTTTAACAGGGGATAGAACGCACGTTTTTAAAAAGAAAAGTGCCTATAAATATATGGCCGATCTAGCTTCCTAAGGAAGATACAAGGTGTTAAAGTTTCATTTTTTTTTACATTAATGTGTAATATTTTCTGAACGGAATGATATATTCACTAAATATTTTACACATATCTTAACCTGCATAGGATCAACATGTTGTATTGTTCCTGTCGAAAATACTATAGTGGATGTTACTTTTTTCGGGTACTTCGGATATTCTGCATAATGGAACTTTTTTTTCGTACGCCACTGACATTATCTGATACATATTTCTAAAATAACGGCCCCTTAGTAACAATTTTGATCTCTTGTAATTTTGCTCTAACTACGACAGTTTTAGAGATATTGGCCGTTGTTTCTCTGACAGTGTAATGTCGTTATTATATTTTTTTTCTCGAATTTTCTTTATGACTTATAAACGAACGCTTAGATTTTTTCATGTTTGGGGGATAATGCCTATTAATTAAGGCGCATAAAACAAGCGGTAAGAATGTTCAAAAACTTGCACAGTGGCGGGGTGGAAGGGGTGCTCCACCCCTTTCGTAAACACATCTACGGCAAAGACTATTTAAAAAAAACTGTTATTTTCATTATCTACATACAGTTTAACAAAAATAATGTCCCTTCTTCTGTTTCGAAATTCCTGTGCGGTTCCTAGTTATTTTGATTTTTAGTGTTTGATGTGGTACTAAATTAAGTAATTTATTTATTAGCAATAATAATTATCGGCTAAATATTTAATTCTTTCAACGAAACCTACCTAAATATGGTGTGTTAAGGATTCTAAAAAGCCGAAATCTCTTATTCTTTATCTTTTTCCAATGTAGTCAAAATAAATATTTGTATCAAGCCTTACTCAAATACAATACTTTTATATGTTGAAATCTGTTAAATTACAAATGTACTTACAATACAATAGATTATTGTGCAGTTGCCAAAAGTCTTAAAAATTTCCAACACAAGTTTTATTAAACTTGTGCATGTACCAATTTCTGTTTCAATTTTTGTTGTTGTTTGCTAAATAATTTCCATTTAAAACTAGCGTATTTGTAACTACGTAATATTGCAACAAAATATTATACTCTTTGGAAAACAAGTAAGCATTATGTCATATTATGTCATATAAAGAAAATTCGAGAAAAAAAATTATAATAACGACATTACACTGTGAGAGAAACAACGGCCAATATCTCTAAAACTGTCATAGTTAGAGCAAAATTACAAGAAAACAAAATTGTTACTAAGGAGCCGTTATTTTAGAAATATGTATCAGATAATGTCAGTGGCGTACGAAAAAAAAGTTATATTATGCAGAATAGTCGAAGTATCCGAAAAAAGTAATATCCACTATAGTATTTTCGACAGGAACAATACAACATGTTGATCCTATGCAGGTTAAGATATGTGTAAAATATTTAGTGAATATATCATTCCGTTCAGAAAATATTACACATTAATGTAAAAAAAAATTAAATTTTAACACCCTGTATCTTCCTTAGGAAGCTAGATCGGCCATATCTTTATAGGCACTTTTCTTTTTAAAAACGTGCGTTCTATCCCCTGTTAAAGTTCTACAAAAAACTGACTCACCCTGTATATATATAACAAGGCAAAGATTGATAACGGATTTGGTAATTTTTTAAATTTGCCATAGTACACCTGCGATAAAAAAAACTAAATATATAAAAAATATAGTGGCCCAATTTGTCGTAAGGTATCGAACTTATAGTCCGGTATCGAACTTATAGTCCGGAATATCATTTGACAATGAACCTTTTTTGATCGCTTAGGAATAATAGATCCGATTATTCGAAAAATAGTTTTATCCATCCGAGCTTATAACTTTTTTTTCGTAGTAGTCGGATTGCAAAAACAGTGCAAAGTTAATTTATTATTTATATAATTTCCTATAAATCTAAGCAAAGTAAATTATCGTCAAATATTTTGCGCAGTTATACTGCAAAAAAAAACGCAAAAATGTGTATTTGCGATATCAATGGCATCTGTAACTTTTACATTTTTCAATAAAAATACTTGAATATTTTTTCAATAAAAATACGAAAATTTGAGGTCTGGTAGCTCTTACAGAGATCTTAAGGCATTTGCGGTACTGTTGAAAAAATGACGGCACAAATTCGGCTGTTCGATCCGTAAAACTGAAGATAGGCCAAAATTTCAAAAAGCCCGTTGTAAAGAGTAAGAAATGCTTCACTATATTGTGCAAATATTTTTTTGTTTTAACCCATATTTTTTTCCAAAAATCCATTTTGCAAAATAAACAAATTCGAATAACCAAAAGTAGATTTTTCACATAAAGAAACCACCGCCATTTCGCATTAAAGTGCATAGTTTTACACGAATTAAAAAAAATGCGATACGATGTTTCTACTAGTTTCTACATTCCGTCTAAAATTTCGGTATTCGCACCTGATTAAGTCACTAGAAAAAATAATATTCACATAGTGCGAAAATGTCAGAATTTCTATTATCTACCTATATTCTTACTGCTACTATTAATTTGATGCACTTACTCTACGTCGCGTCGGATTATATTAGGTATATGACGAACAGACCATCCAGAAAAGCACCGATGACAAACACGAGATATGGCGTTTTGTTGATCGTCTGGGAGTCTGCCAGGGCTTTTTACATTTTGCATTACACGCTATTTTTGTCGCATGTCACGAAGACGTTATTTCCCGAGTTCTGTGTTACATTGTTGCAGTTTTCTGATAAAGGCAAATATCCCCCAAAGAAGTCACGCAAGTATTCCACTGGGAAGGGTAGATATATGAAAAATGAAAAAAAATCGATTTTATCCTGACCGCAAGACGAAATATAATTCATATATTATTCATTCGCATTTTGTATATTGATGAATTGTGTAGAGAAATAAAATTGTACATATTGATTATCAAAAATTGTGTATCGATGTGAAAAGCTCAAATTTAAACAAAGGGTGGTAATTTTGGTTTTATGAAACAAATCTACCATATCTTTTACAGGGTGTAAAAAAAGATATTACTATTTATTCACAACTTCGAAAAATACCCATCACCCTTTTTTTAATTGATCACCTCATTATCAACGCCATCGGCAGAATATGAAAATCCACATCTATCCATATAAGGTGTTCCTATGCCTATTTTCAGGGTCCTCGTAGTAAATTGTAATCGTTTTACTGGAAATTGTAGTTATCTGTCAATAACTTTAAATAGAATAGTAATAGTGTGCCATGCGGGGGGGTGCAGTCCGTGGAAGCAAAGGAAGCAGAGCGTCCCCTAACCCATAACAAATGCGGCTTTGACTCTGATCATAGTAGTGGAAAATCCAATAGACCCATGCCGTCGATTTTCGCGGGCGCGGAAGCTATCGTTGGAGTAGGTTCTTCGTTTGCGTCGACATGGTATTGAAGTTTCCTTTCCGCCTGCTGAATGCATCGGCGCGCGCTGGGTCGCCAGTCGTATGCATGATACAAGGAAATCAAGATATGACAGATACTCGAACCAATTCGCAGCGCCTGCGCGCATGACGTTAACTGGAGAGTGAAATCTCCACTCACGTAATATATACAGGCATTATATCGTAAAGTAGTCTTTAATTTATACTAATTCGGAGAGAGTTCATACATAATTTAATTACGCGTCGAATTATTATGACATTGAAGCATAGATTATTGATATAGTGGCTGAAATTGATTCGTAATTTTATTATTATTGATTATAAACGACGAAGCGTATAAATTGATTATTTGCGAAACTACCTGATTCCACCCTGAGGACCCTGACCCTACATGAGGACACCTAATTATACCACTTGTAAATGAATATTAATTTTGAAAAGAAAAATACTAAAATCGGAATAAATCCACGTGGGAAAAGGAGCAAAATAAATAGATTTTTTGCTCTTCATCTTGACACCTGTTGTGTACCTAACTATTTCAGAATTTGCATGCTGCATGAATAATGTAATAATGATGCATATAGTTAAAAAAAAGTATGAAGGTAACCATCTAGGTAGGTACTTATTACATTTTAGGCATAAAATCACTAAATTAATTTCCTAAGAAACTGCAGAAACTTATCCACTTGCTGACCTCTGACTAGTGTGATTAGTCGGTACCTATATACCGAATATAAATCTTGAATACATTCTTGATCTGAAGAAAAAGGTTTTCACGCCGTAAGAAATGTTAGGTACATTTCTTACGTTCTCCGTTCTCCGCCAGGGACAGTTCCAGCCTTCCAGCGGCTCCAGCTTGTCAGCACTTCAGCAGTGCCAGCTAATTAGCGCTCTCCATTTACGTCCCAGTACCATGCGCAATAGCATATCTTTCTTTCCTTGTATCATGAGTCGTATGCTATATGTAGGCGCGGAAGCTATCGTTGGTGTAGGTTCTTTGTTTTAACGGTTATCCGTGTGTGATACATGCGTCGGACTGCGTCGTGTCTCATGCTAAGCAGCGAAATGGAAGACAATAATAATACAGATATAGATATGCAAATACCTTCAACTTGAACGTGAGGTGTGTGTAATAATAATAATAAATTATAACTTAATAACTAGATTTAATATAACTAGATTTAATATAACTTAATAATAAAGGGATTTTCATCATTATACTTCGCGGATAAGCTTCAATTAATTACTAGAGGAACGGCAAAGCCGCCTATGAAAAATTTAACCACAAAAATAAAACTGTATTAGGCATTTTTATCCGGAAAAACATTACGAACAATTTAAATAGTTTAACAGGGTGTGAAAATATTAGTAAATAATTTTTTCTAATTTTCACATGCAAAGTGATACTTTTCAACGTTAGGAAACGTCTTACTCTTCACAACCAGTTACGAATAGTAAAATATTACGCAACTGGTTTTGTAAAATCCATTTCATAGTAGGTTATTTAGACCTGACAAGCTATGAAAGTGACGAGCTGTCAAACCGCTACAACCTTCTGGATTATTTGTAAACGTATAAAATTTATGTACATGAAGTTAGCAGGTCAACTTTTGCAAATCGTTCTCGCTATGGCATAAACATTTGCCGTTTTTTACCCGTTAATTAATCGTGAAAGAAAAAAATTTGCCGCTCTTTAATTTTTATTATATCGGGTGCCCTGCTTCATATGAACATATGTCACATATATAAAAAAATAATTTAAAAAAATTTAAGTTAGCTTAAAATTTGCCGTTTGTTTGCCGCTGGCGAATGGTTATAAGGAAAATGTAATCTTCGTTTTATAAACGGAAAATTTATTTATTCGAATATCGATTTCCGAATATAAATCAAATTCCCTAATATTAATAAACCAAGTCGAATGGCAAAATTGCATGCATGCTTTTAGACGAGTTAGTTTTTAAATTAATTTTTCACATATGTGACCTGCTAACTTCATATAAAGTTAGCAGGGCAACCGATATAAAAAAAAATAAAGAGCGCCAAATTTTTTTCTATCACGATTAATTAACGGCTAAAAAACGGCAAATGTTTATGCAGATTTTGCCGTTCACCTTGTTTGATTTAATCGTGAAGAGTGCGATTTTGTCGTAACGATTACTGATAGTAATAAACAAAAAAAAACTGGAAATCACGGAATCTCAGCAGGGCCACCGATTTTTCGGCTTGGGAAATTTTAATTCGACTCGTTTTTTGGCTCTGATTTTGCCGTTCCCCTTGTTTCATTTAATCGTGAAGAGTGCGACTTTGTCGTTAATTGACTGATAGTAATAAACAAAAAACCTCGAACTCACGGAATCTCAGCAGGGCAACCGAGTTTTCGGCTTGGAAAATTTTTTTTCGTCTCGGTTTTAGGCTAAGATTTTGTCGTTCACCTTGTTTGATTTAATCGTGAAGAGTGCGATTTTGTCATTAATTGACTGATAGTAACAAACAAAAAACCTCGAACTCACGGAATCTCAGCAGAGCTACCGAGTTTCGGCTTGGAAATTTTTTTTTCGACTCGATTTCTGAGATTTAGCCGTTCGACTTGGTTGATTTAATGGTGAAGAGAGCGATTTTGCCGTTAATTGTTTATCGATAGTAATAAACAAAAAACTTCAAAATCACTGAATCTCAGCGGGGCAACCGAGTTTTTCGCTTGGAATTCGTTATTGGACTCTTTTTTTGATGAGATTTTTGATGAGATTTTGCCGTTCGATTTAATCGTGAACAGTGCGATTTTGTCGTTATTTGTTTATTAATAGTAATAGACAAAAAACATCAAAATCACTTTATCTCAGCGGGGCAACAGAGTTTTTCGGTTGAAATTTTTTTAACTCGTTTTCTGCATGCAATTTTGCCATTCGACTTGGTTTATTAATATTAGGGAATTTGATTTATATTCGGAAATCGATATTCGAATAAATAAATTTTCCGTTTAAAAACGGCCTACAACATTTTCCTTATAGCCATTCTACAGCGGTAAAAAAACGGCTAATTTTAAGCTAACTTAATTTTTATTTGAATAAATTTTTTATATATGTGACCTGCTAACTTCATATGAAGTTAGCCGATATAAAAAAAATTAAAGAGCGGCAAATTTATTTCTTTCACGATTATTTAACTACAAAAAAAACGGCAAATTTTAAGCTAACTTAAATTTTTTTAAATTAATTTTTTGTATATGTGACCTGCTAACTTCATATGAAGTTAGCAGGGCACCCGATATAAAAAAATTAAAGAGCGGCAATTTTTTTCTTTCACGGTTAATTAACGGCTAAAAAACGGCAAATGTTTATGCCATAGCGAGATCGATTTGCAAAAGTTGACCTGCTAACTTCATATACATATAGAATTTAGAGTTTTCTTCTCATAAAATATAAAATTGGTGAAAATTAGAAACAATCTTGTATCAAACACGTTGGGAAACACTTTTGTGTAACTCGCATCCTTTTGCGGAACTCGCTAGCACTCGTTATGCTTAGAATACAAATAATACTAGCCCCCAAGTTGTATAATTTAATGTAAATTTCCCTTTTTGCGATATTTTGACCGGACTTTTATAATTACAATAAAATAGGGAATAATACTTTGTTAACCGCGAACTTATATTTTTACTTTCTTAATGATTTTTAATAAAACAGCGCATTCCTTTTTGCTATGGAATGTATTAATTACTTATGTTATTTACTCTAAATCATACTATTTGTCTTTTATCTTTCCAGGTCGCCGGTTCTATTATTGGTAAGGGAGGACAAAACATAACGAAGTTAAGAAGTCAGGTCAGTATCTAAGCTATATTTTATATTACTTTCTATATTTGTATATGCGATGTTTCCCTTTAACTAATCAGTGTTTTGGGGAAACGTTCTTATTTTGTAACTATTCAGTTCAGTGTACAAAATTCTTACCTATATAAATTTTTAGTATTAAGGTAATACAGGCACTCCACATATGAGTATAAATTATAACAAATAATTAATTTAATAATTGTTACTCGAACATTTTTATTTTATTGTACTAAAAATTTATCGGAATAATCTTTTAGCCATAATTTAATTTTCCTACATTTATAGTATTCCAAATATATCTATACTATTTAATTACTTAACTTAGAAGCTACAAACTCTGATTCAAATTTGGACAGGCCAGTACAAAATTCAAAACGCAGTATAGACAACGATAACTTGCATGCTGTCTTTCTCGGTTTTCAGAAAACGTTCGAAACTGTTGACTAAGTAATATACTTCTGTCTAAATCTATAGGTTTTAGAATTAGAGGTGGGGTTTTTGACTGGGTATCTGGTTATTTATCGGAGAGGATGAAAAAAAATATCGGTTCATGATATTGTTCATATCCGCTGAATCAACCAACGTTGCTATTGGTGTACCACAAAGCAGTGGTCTGGTGCCCTTTCTGTTTGTTTTAGACTCATTCGATTTTAACCTATTTTTAAATTGTGATGTGACTTTCTAAATTTATTTGCCGATGATACTTGCATTTTGTGATCCTAATTTAAATAATTCTCTACAAAAAGTGATCTCGGACTTCAATGTTGTTAATAAATTTCTAATATCTACTAACATGTAAATGTGTTCATAACTAAAATATAGTAATTACTAAATACAAATATACCATATCAATTGGAATTAGATAAATCTGAAAATAAACAATTACCGGAGTAAAACCCGGCTAGAAATATTGTTTTTTTTATGTATAACCAGATCAGAACTATACCATGTCATTGGGAATACTACTGGGCATCTGAAATAGAGTTCTACGACATCGCCAGGGTGTCCCTATTTTTTGTATATTGAAAAAACGTTAAATCGCGCTAATATCTCAAAATATCTCAATATAATATCTCCGTATATCGAAGCATTTTTTTACTTTTGAAGTGCGAACCTTGGCCAAGACGTCGAAGTAGAGGAAAAAATAGACATATTTTTTTCCGCTCAAAAAATCAAAAAATACTTCCATCGACTGAC
Organism: Tetropium fuscum; assembly: GCA_964058915.1. Classification (NCBI taxonomy): domain Eukaryota; kingdom Metazoa; phylum Arthropoda; class Insecta; order Coleoptera; family Cerambycidae; genus Tetropium; species Tetropium fuscum. The sequence continues at coordinate 13,953 of CAXKVY010000009.1, read as the reverse complement.
ATTTGTCATGACATTTGTCAGCAATCGTGCAAATGTTTTGTTTGTTAAGATTTTCACATACAGTCTGCGAAGAAAATATGGCAGAAACATTAAGAGAGTTTTTAAAAAAACGCAAACATTTATTTCTAATAGATTTCGGGATATACACTCCCCGGCACAAAATTCCGTCACCCTAAAATTTTGCCCAATTTTGATGTTTTATAACTTTTTTATTTTTCATCTGATTTTCATAAATTTTTTACCAGTCTGTAGATCAGTTCATTGTGTGTCTTTTTAATTATTGTAATAAGTCATATTTTTCGTCCAGGAAATATTATACAGGGGTAAATCAAAGTGTTGTTTTTTGTCGTAAACTCAAAACACCCTGTGGAAAAATTGAGGCGAATAATTTTGTTTACAAACTGTTTGCTGCCATCTTAGACGTATTGTAAACATTTTGTTTTTTGATTCATCCCATTATCTCATTTCTTCTGCGAGCAGCAAAATTTTAAATGAAACGCTGTTAATTTTATCATTTTTAATTAAAAAACATCGACGTTGGCTAAATACGCGGTTATTGTGACAGAATATTTGACAGTACAGTTAATTTAGTGTGTTGTCATCATGGTAACTACAGCAGACGTATGTAGAATTGTTGCCTTAATAGAGGATGGCCGCAATAAGAGTTATGTCTCCCGTACTCTGGGAATTGCGCGGTCTACAGTTTGTGATGTTTGGAATAGGTATCTACAGACGGGAAACTTTATTAGGCGGCAAGGCTCTGGCAGAAGGAGAATGACCACTCAGGCTGATGATCACTTTGTCATTATGAGTTCTTTAAGAGATCGAAGAGCTACTGCTGTGTATCTAAAAAATGACTTGCAAATGGTACGTCGAGTAAGTGTAAGTAAAAGAACGATACGTAGAAGATTGTTAGAAGCAGGATTGCATTCACGAAGGCCAGCAGTATGTCCAAAATTGCTTCCTCGGCATCGACAACACCGACTGAGATTTGCAAGAGCGCATGCTGACTGGACTGTAGAACAGTGGGGAAACGTACTATTCACAGATGAATCCAGGGTTTGTTTAAGGTTGCCGGATGGTCGTGAACGGGTATACAGACGTAGAAATGAAAGATATGCAGACTGCACCATATCTGAGCGACTGCAATATTACGGTGGTTCAGTCATGGTTTGGGCGGGTATTTCTACCGATGCACGTACTGACCTTGTATTTGTTGAAAATGGAGCACTAACCGCCCACCGATACATTGAGGAAATTCTCCAAGAAATTGTTGTTCCATTTGCTCCTTTCATTGGGAACCAATTTACATTAATGCATGATAATGCTAGACCTCACGTTGCACGGGTAGTGAGCGAATATCTGGATGAGGTGGGACTTCCAAGATTGGACTGGCCCGCATGTAGCCCGGATCTCAACCCAATCGAACATCTTTGGGATGTTCTTAAAAGAGCACTCCGTCGCCGTCCTGTGCAACCACTAACCTTGCAAGACTTACGGCTGGCGCTGACAGAAGAATATCAGGCTATTCCTCAAGACAGAATAAGTAATCTTATTAATTCGATGCCACGAAGAATGCAAGCTGTCATTGATGCGAGAGGAGAACATACACGTTATTAAAATTTGTCTTTGTTAATTAATTTTGTGATATACCTAGTGGATGTTTTTGTTAATAAAAATAAGCTTGAAATCAGCGTTTCATTTAAAATTTTGCTGCTCGCAGAAGAAATGAGATAATGGGATGAATCAAAAAACAAAATGTTTACAATACGTCTAAGATGGCAGCAAACAGTTTGTAAACAAAATTATTCACCTCAATTTTTCCACAGGGTGTTTTGAGTTTACGACAAAAAACAACACTTTGATTTACCCCTGTATAATATTGCCTGGACGAAAAATATGACTTATTACAATAATTAAAAAGACACACAATGAACTGATCTACAGACTGGTAAAAAATTTATGAAAATCAGATGAAAAATAAAAAAGTTATAAAACATCAAAATTGGGCAAAATTTTAGGGTGACGGAATTTTGTGCCGGGGAGTGTAGATTTTTAAATTCAAACTTCTTTTTACTTTTCACTTTTTGTGAAATTTTAAAAGTGACCCAAATCTAAATTACTTTCGAAACCTGGCATTATGAGAGACTTCAATTAATTAGTAAACTTTCGCACAAGTCATTAATTCTGAATTGACGAGTTCAGGATGAATGAATGATTTTCCTGAAGGGAATGGCCAGGAGACTTGCTGTTTTTTATTTTGCAGATTTTGAATAGAAATTCAGATTTTTCTTGATATATACATATTATTATAAAAAATAGCCTTTTTTATAAATTTTTTGACTCATCTATCTGAACACAAGTCAATTTTTGTTTCTTCCTCTGTTCTGCTTTTCGCAGAATAGACACATTTGTCTGATGTTAAAATCAGAACCACCTCTTGTTTTAACATGGAAGCTTTGATTAGATGATCTAGAGCTAGATCTAGCCTCTGATCTCAATTTCCACCCAATGTTCGGGGTACTTGTGTAGGTTTTTCTGCAGATAACGTGGAAGTTGACTTTTAACCTACCATCCAAAATCGTGTTCTTCACTTCCATTTCTCTTTTCTGCTGTCCGAAATATCGACTTGAAGCCGATTTTGGTAGTATTCTGAACTATAAACCAAGCTATCGCCTTCGTCTACACAATGTTCACAGAAAATACATTTAACATCCATCTTCATCTGCTCTATTAGAAACACTCACTAATCTACCTTTAACTTTGATTCTCAATATTCGTTTTACAAAATAATTCCGACTCGTAATCGGCGATGCTTCAAGAGTGAATTGAATATCTCCTGTTAAGCAGAAACTTAAGAACGTGAAAGAGCTTGATTAAAAAACTATGCTTATTTGTTGTCTACCAATAATCTCAACGGAGCGCGCCCGGGTTGTGAGTAATACAGTGACTATAAAGAAGAGTATGCGACAATAGGCCACACCCCCACTGCCATGTTGAGGCTTACTTCAAATGCGTTAATAAAGGCACTAATCGATTTTTTTCGTAACTATGGAAATATGAAAGAAAACATTTAATCAAAAATACTGGTATTGAAAAATGCTATCTGTTGTAGAAAGCATTCGTAATATTACGAGGGGTCCGCCAATAGGGACGCTCGATCTTTGACAGCTCATGGCGGCCATGTTGTTTGTGGTAGAGTTGGCAAACGTAGTTGTTATTATTCAGTGTATCTTCACAAATCACCATGAACCAATTCAGCCGCGAGCAACATGTGCAAATCGTTAAAACTTATTACGAAAACCATTCATCGGTTCGAGCAACGTTCCGCGCGCTCCGCCAATTTTACGGTGCAATTGATCGTCCTGCTGAGTCGACTATCCGTCGTTTGATTAACAAATTCGAGGCAACCGGTTCGGTGAACAATCAGCCAACACCGACGCGTCGTCGAAACGTCCGATCTGCCCAGAATGTCGCCGCTGTGCGCGATAGTGTGCGTGAAAATCCGCGACAGTCAATTTCACGTCGCGCACAGGAACTCCGCCTTTCGGAAACATCACTTCGCCGAATCTTGCATCTGGATTTGGGCATGCATCCGTACAAGATCCAGCTGACACAAGAGCTCAAAATAAACGACCATAGACAGCGCCGTATCTTCGCTGATTGGGCTTTAGAGCAGTTGGAAGTCGACCCCGATTTTGGTCGCAAAATCATCTTCAGCGATGAGGCACATTTTTGGTTAAATGGGAATGTCAACAAGCAGAATTGCCGTTATTGGGCCGAGAACAATCCACAGGAGGTCCACCAGGTCGCAATGCACCCAGCAAAGGTAACTGTTTGGTGTGGATTTTGGGCCGGAGGCATCATCGGGCCGTATTTCTTCGAGAACGACGATGGTGTGTCCATCACGGTAAACGGCGAACGATACAGATCCATGATAACGAACTTTTTCTGGCATGAAATCGACAATATGGATGTCGAGGATATGTGGTTTCAGCAGGACGGCGCTACGAGCCACACAGCGCGCGCCACAATGGATCTTCTGCACGAGCGCTTCGGAGGAATGGTTATCTCGCGCGGAGGCGACATCAACTGGCCACCGAGATCGTGCGATTTAACCCCACTAGACTATTTCTTGTGGGGTTTTCTTAAATCACAGGTCTAACCAAACCAACCACAAAACACTGATGCCCTCAAAGTCAACATACGCCACGCCATCGATGAAATACAGCCCGATTTGTGCGCCAGAGTCATTGAAAATTGGACTTCTCGTATGCGCGCCACCCAGCGAAGCCGAGGTGGACATTTGACCGATATTATTTTCCATACATAATGCCTTCGAATACTCTTTCAAACAAAAAATAAATTTCATTTATACCTCTCACACAACTTGCTTTATTTCATTTTAAAGATCGAGCGCGCTTATTGGCGGACCCTTTATTATCGATATATATATATTACGAGATATTTATTATCAAGTTTCAAAAATAAAAGTACAAACAAAACAAAAACAAAATAAAAGTGAATATATCTACCTATTTCTATTTAAAAAAATATTTAATTGTTTTAACTGAAATATAATATCGTCCATCGGTACTTTACTGCTGCACAATAAGGCATTTTTATCCTGACCCTAACAAAAAAAAACAAAAAACCCCTAACAAAAAAAACAAAATCGAATTTTACATGTTTTTCATAAAGACATTACTATTTGTAATAAAAACATTATTTTAATGAAGGTTTAAATTGAACAAAGCACTTATAGTGGAGCGATTCTACGAAAAAACGAGGTCCAAGCGGAAGTGACTTTTTTGAAAAAAAAATTTTTCCAACTTGTTCATAATGTTCCTCCCTACCTCCTGGTAACTGTTGTCGGTAATTGTTGTCCGCCAGGGGGCGTGCGCAGCCCTTCAAATATTGTAAAAACAGTTTTTTTTAGATTACGCGTAATCCAGGAGACGGATAGAAAAATGTTTTGGACAAGAAAAATAGGTCTCCTCAATACGCGTAATCTGGTTTTGGACCCGTCAAAATCGGGTTTTTTAATTAATAGGGGAAACCTTCACCTTGAGAATGAGACCTTGCTTAAGGGCGTAGGACGTCTTCTCGCACTTCTACAGGGCTTTAACCTAGATTCGACGCCTTGACGTCCCTAATGAAAGAAATCGGTAATATTTTTTTTTCAATAAAGTTTATACAATTGTCCAACTTTTTCAATATGATAGGCGTCCCTCCCCCCTCCTTCCCATAACAAAAAAATAACGTTTTTATTTTCACCCCCCACGCCCGTGTTTTGTGTCCTCGATTCCTTATAATACAACTTCCCAGTCCCACCCCCTTTCCCGCAACACCCCCATTGCTCACTCCCTTTTTCTTGTCCCCCCTAAAAAACAAAAATGCTCAAAACATTTTTCTATCCGTCTCCTTGATTACGCGTAATCTAAAAAAAAACTGTTTTTGCAATATTTGAAGGGCCGCGCGCGCCCCCTGGTGGACAACACTTACCGGAAAAAGTTACCGGGGGGTAGGGGGGAACATTATTAACAAGTTGGAAAAAAATTTTTCAAAAAAGTCACTTCCGTTTGCAAACTTAGATCCGCTCCACTATTACAGTTGTCTGAAAAATTTTGAGGCACAAAACTGTATATAATTTGTACATTTATAACTGACTATTGATACTAAACAGAAATGCAAGTAATTAATTGCATTGACAACATAGAAAAAAATATTGACATAAGCCTCAAAATGACAACCAATCAAAAATTGGTCATGCTGTGGTCCCCACCGTCTTTATAGTCACTGTATAGACGCATTGACATTATTTTGCATGCCAATGCTTCGAGGCTCGAACTTTGGGGACGGATATCAACTGATAAGTATGGTAGAATATCTTCAAATAAAGAAGTTTTGCGATTGTTGAAAAAAGTTTCACAATTTTTTTCGTCATTTCAATAATGCAAAAATCATTAGCTGGATTTTTTTCTATTGCAATATCAGCGTAAAGAACGGCAATTCAAAATTTTAAAAAAGTGTTCCGATAAGTAGAGTGGTTTTTGAGATAAATCGTGTTATGTGTTTCGAAAAGTTGAGTTTTGAAATTACCGCGATTCTTGACGTTTTTTCATTTAAAAAAAATCGAAACACTCACCCTCGCGATGTCGTAGAACTCTATTTCAGATGATCAGAATCATCTAATTATATGGTAATTATATAGATCTAACCTAGTTATACTCCCAAAAAAAGATTTTATACACTGAATGAGAAAATTGATATTACATGAATTAAATATCTTGGAATCCAGCTGGATAATTTGTTAGTATTTGGTGATTAAAACATACCTACTCGTATATCAAAAAACTATATTTCTGCGTGAATATTTTAATAACTTGTCAGCCGAGGTCACAATTATTACAGTTTATCATAGCTCTTTGGAATGATACAAATGTTCATAACAAAAGTATTTCAATATTATAATTAAATACTTACTGGCTCTTAATATTCTATCGTGAACGGTTTAAACGGTTATTCCGGAACTAAAGATAGCTATAGGCCTAGTTTACATCCAGACCAAGTACTACGCGTTCCAAATGCGCGCACATTGTGCGTGTCAAGCTGGTGAATAGTTCCACTGCCTGTACCATACCTTATAGATAAGTCTGAACGTACTGTTTTAACTTTAATTGCATCTGGGCGGTAGTTTTGAGGAATCCCTTTATTCCCTGTCCTCCTCCAAGCAACGAAAAACATCAGTATGCTTGTGTTTTTTTACTGTAACACTGATACTTTTCCTCTCGTAGTTTATCACAATTACACACCAAAGAAAACCAAAAAAAATATTAACATTTATCTCCTGAGAATCGTAACATAACCCTCAATGCCTTGCATGTCTAATACTTACGTGTCTACGCGCGAAGTTCAAAAAATGCACTAAATATTCTGACAATTGAGTACGCCAGCTAAACGCTGGCGTACTGGTACTGGCGCTGTCCTCTGCAACTGCAACTGTTTACATCGAAAGTGGTCCTTGCTACGCGTACTTAAGTTCTCGATGTAAACTAAGCCATAATAGACTAAAATATTTCCTTTTAGGGAAAGAGATATGGTGCAAAACGCATACCTACTTATATAAATAAAGTTTTTTGTACATTGGACTGCGATATATCGCTTCAACAGTTCCCTATAACATTATAACATTGACAGCACAGCTAATTTCAGTAGTGATTATCTTACTCAGCAACTTAGCCCACCTAACACAATACGTAACAATGGACCCCCCAATAGTAGCAAATAGGTGGCTACTCTTTTAATACTTCCCTGCTCTCATAATAATAACCATAATATAGAGGAAGTCGTCGCACCCCTGGTTCACCCTGATTTACACTTGAAGAGTGGCAGCTTATCTTCCATCACCTGTGTACTTACTTATCTATCAGTTTTTATTTTGAAGGGGGTTGTCTTAGTCCCTTAAGTTTACTGTACTGTGAAATGTTACGTGTTAACTACTTACTATTAAGTTTTAGTTTTCCTCTCTTTAGCGTGCTTTGCATTGCAGAGTTTTACTGATATACCTTAATTTTTTTTACCTTCTATATACTATTTGAAACAGCTAAAAATGTTTTAACAATTTTTGTGCGGCACATTTTTAAATTGATGCGACAGATTTTAAGAGGTGAATTTTCAGCAAAAATTAAGATCGTTCCCACATATTGTTTTCAAAACCCCTTCGCCTCCATGTTACAGCCCTCTAAAGTTGAGGAAGAAAAAGTTTTTATTTATTTTCTACTTTATGAAGGGATTTAGATTAATGAAATTTGGCAGACAAATTGCACTAATAAAATGAGACAGTTTTGTGTGAGTTTTTGTAACCCTGAACCCCCTTGCAACAATATGTTTACAAGGGGGTTAAAACCAACCCTTATAATATTTTTCATCAGAACTATTTAACCCGTCGACATTTCTTTGCAAAAGTACCTTCAATTTTAAACTTTTTTGTGTGTTTAGTCTTCCTCGCAAAATTGATAGTTTGTTCGTTAAAAATTAAAATCATACAATCATATATCCCCTTTTAAATAAATTTGCTGGGGATTGTGTACATTTCTTAGATAACTCAACAGGATATGCAAGTAAGACATTTTCTGAAAATCTGCTAATTTAATTTTTGTCGCTCCAATTCATGAACTGCGAGTAAAATTTTTCGTACGTTTTTACTGATTTTACTGGTAATAAATTCTTTGGGGCTTCTGCGGTCTGTTCCATAATTTCTGGCGGGGTTTCAATATCACATGTCCCTAAAGCTGGAAGAGCAAAGTCAGCAGAATCAAAAAAATAAGTGGACAATTAAAGGCTAATTAAATGCCCTAATCCAAAATTTTCCGCTCCAGTCGTTTTCCGGGAAATGCATGTTCTGCCAGATTAACGTTAACCTGGCAGAGCATGCTCGTAAAAGTGGTTTACACAACAATTACAGTAATTTAATTAGCAGAGTAATTAAAGGCTAATTAAATGCTCCAGGAAAATATCATTCGCTAAGAGATTGCTGCATATTTATGATTCTGCTGACTTTGCTCTTCCAGCTTTAGGGACATCAATATCACTTTCACTGTCAAACTTGTATCATAACGGAAAATTTGTATCATAATGAATGTCATTAATGGCCGAGTGCGCCGCACGTGTTAATCCTGGATTATGTTTAAGACTGATTTATTTTTAACACTTGATATCCATCATGGAAGTGCATAAAACATAACTGGTCCGCCATCTTGGGCGGTCTGCCATATTGGATTTAGAATGGCGTTACTTAGCTTACCATGCATTGTCATCCAAACTAAACGTGTATGCAAAATTTCAGATCAATCGGTTGAGAATAACTACTTTAAAATACAGTTGCATGATTTGAACCGAACAAACATACATACAAACATTGCAAGTTAAATAAAAGCTTGTTATAAAAAAATAATGGAGAGTTTATAGATTCTGTACTTTCGGATAAAATCGAAGTGCATGTTATTACAATTAAAATATACTAAAGTTTTGAGGTTATACAGTTGCTTTACGTTACGATGTAATATTTTTGCCCATTTTATTGTGAAATTTTCTTATAATTTCATATTTAAGAAAGTATTGAAAAATCATTATATTTATAGTGAATTGAATTTCGTGCAATACCTGATGAAGAAGGAGATTCTGTAGTATATGATGATAAATTCTTCTTATATTGTTGCTTCAAACTTGTAAAATTTGAGTAACATTCATGATGGAAACCTTCGGCATTTTTCTTTCTACAAATCAATCACACACGAAACACTATCTATTTTGATGTGATGATTCTACTATATGCAAAAGGTACTATACATCATATACATATACTATACAATCGAAATGAACGAATAATATATAATACATAACTTGTAGCGAATACTCGAAGAACTTGAATAGCGACGAACTTGAATAGCGTATACTCACTAGAAAATTACCTGTTTTTTATTTTAGAAAATACAACTTTAGTTTAATGTTACCCCGTCCAAAAATGTCTGCCTTATGTCTGTCAAAATCAACTTAACCTTCGAATAGTACTTGTTGGCTTCTGAATCAAATACTTTTTTAGCACATATTGCCGTAGGGATTCTCTAATAAACGAATTAACAATGTGAGTAGAAATAGTTGTTTGTATACCTAAGGTGCGAAACTCCTTTTCGCGTATCGAGAGACTCGGCTGTTAAAAGTTCTGTTGAAAAATAGGGGTTGGTTTTTGCCCCCTTGTACCAATATCTCAGTGTTATAAAAACTACAAGCTGTCATTTTATTAGTGCAAGTTGTTAGCCAAATTTTTTCTTCTAAATTCTTCCATTGTGGAGGAAATAGATATATACAATTTTTTACCCTAACTTTAGAGGGTTATGAAAGACTCCCTTAATTTTTACTGAAAATTCATCTCTTAAAATATTTATAAACACCCTGTATATATCACACCATCAAGATCTGTGCAAAATATCGGTAGATATTATATTAATATTATTAGCCAGTCAACGTTTTTTATCCGTATTTTTTTTTAATAATTAATTTTGAATTTTTTTGCCGCTTTTGTTTTTTTTTAATATGAGATATCCTGCTAAATTTAGGCTTGCTTGATTTAATCGTGAAATGTTTTTTCCGGGAATTGTTTATTGCCTTTAATATACAATAAGCTCGCATCCACGGAATCTCAGCGAAGCAAGCGAGTTCCTTGCTTTGCAGATGGTTTTTGATTTGTTTTCTAACTGAAAATTTGCAGTTCGACATGTTTAATTTAAGCGGAAGAGCAATTGTTTCCCCAAAATTGTTTAATCTCCATCAATTAACAGTAATGCTCGAATCCAGGGAATTTCGCTAGACAACCGAGTTTTCCGCCGAGGATTTTTTTCCGTCTCATTTTCTGCCTAAAAAGTTGCCATTCGACTTGTTTCATTTAGTCGTGGGAGCAAAAATGTTTCTAATAGAAATAGATAAGTAATAAAACTCGAATCCACTGAATCTCAGCGAGGCAACTGAGTTTTTAATTTTGGAAATTCCTTTTTCCACTCGGTTTCTGCCTAGCACTTTGCCGGTGGACCTGCTTGAGCTATTCGTGGTATGGCCATTCTTCAACGACAAAATATGACCAATTTTAGGAATTTAATTTTTTTTTAAGTGATGTTAATATAGGTATAAGACCTGCTAACTTCACAATTATTATGACGTTAATAAGACCTCATATTAAAAACAAAAACAAAAGCGGCACAATGTTTTCTTTCACTGCTAAAAAAACAAATGTTTATGCTATACAGAGACCGAAGTTTTCATGCTAACCTGATGTAGGGTAAAGGCACCAGTGAATGAAGAATTAAGCACTAAAAATTTATATCAGAATTTTGAAATTTCGTATTTTAGTTGCTATAAGCATTATATGCGAAGCATCTTATGTTTTTGCATTGTTTATGTTTTATAGTTTCAAACTGCTAAGTAGCAATATTGAACTAAGAAACCGTTATTGAGAAAAAAAAAATATATTCAGGAATCAGAACACTAGTAAATGAACGGATATAATTCAGTAAATGAACACTATTTATCCAGTGAATGAACAATAAATCCTTATTTACTAAATAAATTTAAAAAAATTAATTTATAGTACAAACTTGGTTTTTCATCAACGCATTTATCTAATTATTCGCTGAAAATATTCGTCTTCATCTTGGCCAGCCAGAATGAACACATGTGAAGGTTACAATGCCTTGAATACAGCCAGTCTGGCGCATGACATATTTAATTATAAACATATTTGAATCAATAAAAAAAAGAGAAGTTGGCAGAATGTTTTTAATTTAAATTTGGTTATATGAACACATTAATTAACCAGACAAAAATTAGTTCAAATACTGGAGGTTGCACTGTATTTTGTAGAAACCGACTTCTTCCAAACAAGGAGTGTTTATTTTTGAATGGACATTGTCCAAGTCGTACCAACATTCGTCTGGTTTAGTGGGCCACTTCCATTTATTTTGTTTTTTCACACCATGCATCACACTTATTTTATATTTGTCTTGGTTAACTTCAAGTATTTTACCTGGATAAGGTACATCTTCATAAAATGCTATTACATAGTCACCCACTTCTAGTGCCTTAATAGAACTTCCTGGTGTTGGTGATAGTGTTTGAGAAACACTTTTGGAAGTATTTACCTTCTTTCGGCTTTTGATTATTTTAGGGGAATTTCCATCTTCTTTATTTGAACTGGCTTTTCTTTTATTATGTTTGTCAATTTTAGGAACCTTTCCATCATTTCCATTTGAACTGGCTTTTATTTTGGTTTTATTAACATTTTTGATGATATTGGATCTACCTGTTTGTTTCTTTGGATTCCCCGTTTTATCTTGTTTTGCTGCATGATATTCTTTCCACTTTGCTGAAGTTATTGCGTAAGGTGCTGGATTGGTTTTCCTTTTTGTTACTGGCGCATTAATAGAAGGCCAATGAAGATGCTTCTTCCAGACATCTTCTGGCACTTTTATTATTTTCATGTCAAGGATTTTTATTTTTTTCTAGATACACATTCAGACATCTTAATGGCTGAATCGACCACATTCCACAACATTGTTTGGAGAAATTGAATATCTTTTCTTTCAACAATGTCAATTGTCAATGATATAATTTCATCTATAATTGGGACCACTGTATCGTCGAGTAATAGTTGGTTGGGATATTCATTTAGTATGCCAGATGCGTCAACAATAAAATTATCATTTTCGAGAATGAAATCAATTGGTAGTGAGTTTATAAAACTTTCTGAGAATGGAGATTTTGTATTAAAATTTTCTTCGTAATTATCTCCAGAAGAATCTTTACAAAATTTCCAAAATAGGAAAAGGTCGTCATCAGGACGCGTATATCCATTTACTAAATTGTCTTCATATCTCTGAAGTCTTTCTTTGGTAACAAAATTTTCCACAATCTTTTGGGCTATTTTAAAATCATTTGGCCCGAAATTTTCAAATGCCGCTTCCGTCTGTGATTGAATTGATTCTCTCTGTGATTGAACGTCCATTTCTTCACGACGTTTGCTTATACATTTTGAAAAGTCCACTGCATTGACATTAAACGGAAATAAGCCGCATCGCCGGAAACCGTTCTTGATAATATCGGGTTTAACAGACTTTGAAAAGGCTTCTTCAAAAAGTGGAGCAAAGGTAGCTTTCGTGATGTAGGCTTGAGTTTCCTGCTGGTGTTTTGCAACAACATTTTTCCATGCATTTTTGAAGGCTTTGAAAATGCTAACGTCGCACGGTTGAAGAATGTGTGTCGCGTTAGGAAGTAGGCAATACAAGATAACTCCATTGTTAGAGCAAAAATTGGACAACTCCAAATTGATGTGGGACTTATGTCCATCCAGAAAAAGGATTACTGGTCGCTTGATATTTTTATCTAAAAGATATTTGTGGAAGCAGTTAGTCACATATTCGAAGAATGTTTCTGATACCATCCACCCAGAATCTGATCTGCCTATAAAATAATTTTCTGGCACCGAATTTGCCACAGCTAATGGTATTCGTTTATAAGCATAAACTATCATTGATGGGACTATTCCACCGTCTGCAGAAAAATTGCAAAGGACGGTAATACTTTCTTTTTCTTGCCCACTTGCTACTTGATAGACGTCCTTATAATTTTTAGGACTTAGACACTTTTTTAGTTTTGGACAAAATTGAACGCCGGTCTCATCAGCATTGAACACTCGAGAGGGATCGGAGAGAATATCTAAACAACCTTCAGACGTCAGATAATCTTGTAGTTCGGAGAACCATGTTCTAAACATCTTCTCGGTCACAGATGCGCGCGCCTTAGAAATTATTTCAGAATTCCTTTTTGTTATTTGCGGATGTCGCTTCAAAAATAGTTGAAGCCAAAGTTCGCGATTTACGCTCTTCATTATCTTCTCTACCGCATCCTGAACCTCAGTTTCGTGCATCGGGAAACCCAATTTGGCCTTTGATAAAATCCATTGCTCAATACGTTTTTCCTCCTCAGGAAGCATAATCGATGAAGGTCCCATTTTTCTTTGCAGTGGTACCTTTTTCCGTATTTTCATACTTTGCGTTGATTTTGGAATTAAAAATGTTCTGCTGGCCTCATTTAAGCTCATTTCACCAGCTGTAATTTTATTCAAAGCATTAGCCAAGGTTTCCTCTGAATATCTGAATCTTTTATACAACTTGTTCATCTTTTTTTCTTGTACGACTTCCACTTTCTGTAAAATAATAATTATAATAAGTTAAAACACAAAATTATACAAAAGAAAATAAGTTTCAAACATATTGTTCATTCACTAGATCTTGCGACTCTAACGAACAGCTGTCCAATGAATGAACAGTTTATGACCCCGTTCATTTACTGGAAAATAACATTTTAGCAACCTGCCCATACATTTTAAGTAAACTACTGGTT
>CAXKVY010000008.1:0-24700 GCA_964058915.1 Tetropium fuscum | reverse complement strand
GTGGCTATTTGCGCTTTACCCAGAACGCGTTGCACGTGCACAGCCGACATCTGTTGAAAAGTTTTAACCTCAAAATAAACTCAATATTGCTAGTGCATTTTCATATGGTGGGTGTGGTTCTAGTAAATTTTTCAAGATGAAAGCTGAATTTCAGCGTAGATTACGGGAATTAATGGTAGAGAAGAAAGACAGGTCGTTGTTATTATCAGATGAACGTTATTTAGAAATTATAAACGAAACCAAAGAGGCGCTACAAAGAAAACGTGACGGGCTTGAATTATCATCAAAGCAATTTCGTAGATTAAAACGATATGATTTATTAACAGTTAGTGAAAAGGATAAACTAGTTAACAAAGAATATTTAGGAAACCAAACAGGATTAATTTTTTATTGTACAGCAAGTGAAATGTATGATGTAATCCATACAGCTCATTTACAAATAGGACATAACAGAGAAAAGGCAATGGAAAATGAATTAAAAAAGAAGTACTAAGTACTGTAACGTCACTAGAGAGGTAATTTCCATATATTTAAACTTGTGTCAATCCTGTGCTTTGAAAAAAAAAGCAAAAAGTAAAGGATTAGTTGTGAAACCTATAATTATGGCGGAAATGAATTCACGTTACCAGGTAATATTTCTCACTTACCTATACACTGTAAGTAGGTATGTTATTCTGTGCTGTAAGTTAATAGTCATTTTACAGGTTGACCTTATTGACATGCAAAGTGAACCTGATGGAGAATATAGATTTATTCTCAATTATCAAGATCACCTAACTAAATATGATACTTCGACCACTTAAAACAAAAACAGCAAACGAAGTAGCAGGTGATATTCTTGATGTCTTATCGATATCGTCGATATGAGGAACACACATATCGACATTAAAATTTAAACTACCGGGAAAACAAAACATTAATTTTAATTTTAGAATGTCGTAATGAAACATCGGATTCTATCAATCAAAGTAGTTTTCGCCAGCTGCAGGTCTACTTTCCACATATGATAATAAACTCAAATAATTTTTGGATGAATCTACTGTTTTTAGTGGTCTGTCGAAAACTATTAAAAATTATTTAATTGAAAGTATTATTGTAGTTGTAAGTTGGGGTAAGGTCGGATGCGGGGTAAGACCGAACGACCGCTCTAGATGTCACGTAGATGTGGCAACACCGACCTACTTAGTCGTCGCGTAAAGCAAACACGTGTGTGCAGTGTTTAACCAGGCGCCGTCCCGCTGCAACGTTGTTTAAAGCAATTGTATCAATTTTTCTGTATTCTTGCATATCTTGGTTATTCGAACTTACCCCATTCGATAAATTTTGTTCGAGAGGGTAAGTAATTAACATTACGTTTGATTTTTCTGTTTAAAATGTGTTGTATTTATAAGCTATAGGATTCACTATACTCTAACCTCAAATTAAATGAAACTTTAAGTGTGTTCGATCTTACCCCACATCTTTTTGTAAGGGGCATGATCGAGTGACGATTTTCCGGTCTTGCCCCAGTCCGTTTACTGCACGAATTTCATTTTAGATTGGAACATGGTCAGAAACTATATAAGAAAATCCGATAGAGGAAAAATCTATAGCAAGGAGGACCTGGAGAACGCCATAAGAGAATTGGAAGAAGGTGTTGTAACCCTTCATGGCGCCGCAAAGAAGTATAATATACCAAAATCGACATTGCATGATCATACTAAAGAAACCCATGGGACAAAAAGTCAAACACTTGGGAGAGACTTGGCAATTTCCTTAAAACATGAACAAGTTTTGGCAAACGGTCTCAAAACATTAGAGAAATGGGGGTTCGGTCTTTCTAGAAAGGAAGTATTTTTTATTGTGGCACAAACTGTCAATTAAAAAACCTCAGGCAGTGGAGTATTCCAGAAAGAAAATGACCGACCCTTTTGTAGTCAACGAGTATTTTACTTTACTGGAGAAAGTACTGAACGACTTACAGTTAAATGAGTGTCCACAACAGATCTGGAATTTAGATGAAACTAGTCTGTCAATGGATCCATCTAAAACGAAGGTAGTTGGTGCAAGAGGCGTAGCTTGTTCTCGTGTAACTAGTGGCCCTGGGAGAGAAAATATCACAATATTGTCTGCTGTAAGTGCTAGCGGTGAAAAAGCCCCGCCGTTGATTGTTTTTAAAGGCAAAAATATGTGGGACCAGTGGATGGCAGAACCAGATGGAGGACAAAACATAGCGTATGCTGCTAGCAGCAATGGCTGGATGGAGACTGACATTTTTTAAAACTTTATTCAGAAAACATTAATTCCTGTTCTGGGCGATCTCCGACCCGTCCTGCTTATATATGATGGGCATAGTACCCACGTAGACAATAGAGTTGTAACTCTTGCACGGGAAAACCGCATTACCATTTTAAAGCTGCCACCACATACTTCTCACCTTTTGCAGCCCCTCGACCTAGCTGTATTTAGATCATTTAAATCCGCTTGGGACGAAGAATTGGTGAGTTGGCAACGACAGAATCAGGGCATGAAGCTGCCAAAGAAAACATTTTCCGAAAAAGTACGTAAAGTATGGAATACTATTACTCCTCTTGTAATTCAAAATGGGTTCAAAAAAGCCGGAATATATCCTTTTGACGCCAGTGTTGTTCCAAATGAAAAATATCATCCTGAAGCCCTAAAAAGATTTGAAAATCTAAAGACATGTAAAATAAATGAAACTGTCGATGTCAATGCAAATAACATGGTTCCGGATATAGCAGGTCCAAGCAATGCTGCATTGGTTAACCAGAGTGACGAGAAACAATCACAGCCAACAAACGTTTCATTTGAGGACCTTCTACTACAAACCGTAAAGCAAAGTTCCGGAAATGGTAGTCACAGAAAAAAGACGAGTAGCAGCAGGTGCTGAAGTGATAACGTATCAAGATATACACCAGCTACCGGAACATAATAAAAAGCATGCAACAAATAAAACTAAAAAACACAAAGATCGAAACCACCCAAGTACTAGCAGTGAAAGTTTAGAACCAGTCTACGAAGACTCTGATAACGATTTAGATTTCCTAGACGATGAAGAGGCAAATGAGATGGAAAACTTTAAATTAGACGCTTGGATATTGGTTAAATACTGCACAAAGAAAACCATTAAATATTATGCTGGAAAAATCGTAAAAATTGACCGAGTCAAGCGCGACTGTATTGTGAAGTTTTTAAGATATAACACAGAAGCAAATCATACGGATGAAATAATCTTTGAAAATATAGAAAAGTTCTTACCGGATCCAACACAGGATGAACAAAATCATTTTAATTTCAACGTTGATTTCGAAGGACTAAATATTGCTTAAGATTTTAATTTAGTTTTGCTAATATTTGTAAAAAATAAAAATATTTGTTCTTCAATTTTGCTTCACAATTGCTTTCCGATCATCCATGTATGGGGTAAAATCGAAGACCATGCAAATATTGGATGATTAAAAAATAAAGTAACTTTTTAAAATAATAGTGAAAAAGTTGTCAGGGGCATGTTCGGAATTCGACCTTACCCCGAAGCCGTGCGTTACGTACCTAAATCATGAATTTGAAAGTTATCCGATCTTTCCCCATAACAAGGGGCAAGTTCGAATGGGTGCAAAAATCCATTTTTGTTACTTTTTTTAGGATTCGTAATCAGAAATATCAAGTTTTGACACTGCAGATTGTTTGTCCGCCCAGTGAAGTGTTACCCTATAAATTTGGACTAATTATTTAAACAATTTAAAAGAGCTAGCCCTTGCTAAATCTCAACTAGTCTAAATTCCGTCTGATCTTGCCCCAACCTACCTTATCCGAAGTGATTTTTTTATGAACTCTGACCTTCCTGTTGGTTCTTGCTGAACTGTTTATTTTTGGAACGTTCTGATATACCTACCAGCTGTTCTTTTTTTCCAACACAGAAACTGCTCATATCAAAAATTCAAGAAAAAGTTCCAAAAGTAAATTGACAAACTAGAGTTAAATAAAAAAATCAAAATACGACAAGGAAAATTAAAATTCGTTGAATCATTTATCGTAAATTTGACAAACGAAATACCCATTGGTTTATAAAAAATATTTAACAATCTAATAAAATATATTTTGTTAATTGCAATTTATTTATAACATCAGTAATTCGTGAATAAATATTTTTTCAAAAAAGTTTGATACTTTTTCCAAAAATCATGTTTGTGAAACCCTGTAATTTTTTGAAAATGGATTTTTCATTGAAATGCTGAAGTGCCAGGAAAACGCGTGACCTTGAAAATTTGAAAAATTTTGCCCTGCGGCGCCATCAATGCTTCTCGTACCAAGTTTAATATCAAGATTAAATTTGTCTGCCCTACCTGATACTTTAGTCACGAGCCGCCACTGGTTTACTGGCTCTTTCCTTCCCTGTGAGTTCACGTCATCAGATACCGGAGCATTTCAGCGTATTAATAAAATACAATTTATTTATACACTGACTAATTTGTGAGTAAATATATTTCAAAAAAACTTCTCAAATCATAAAATACTTTTTATGTAGTATATTTTTGTTCACACGGATTTTTCCTTGAATTTCTGAATAGCAGAAAATCTTCATCTCTATCAACATAATTGTTAGCAAAGAGCGCCAGCCTTGCTTCTATGTTGCGGTCAGATAACCCAGGCTTATTTTCTTTTAAATTTAAATATGCAACTGTTCAAGTTGGAAAAGGTTCGCCAGTGTCCATAAGATCAAGAAAGTATTGCCACTTTATTGATTTAGGTATTTTTGAAGTTGGAAAAGGTCTGTTAGTGTACATGGGAACAAAAAGTATTGCAACTTCATTGATTTAAGAATGTTTTATTTTCCTTCAGTGAAGTACAAAGTAAAATACAATATGCAATAGAAAACAGGTTAGGTACCTATATATATATATATATATATATATATATATATATATATATATATATATATATATATATATATATATATATATATATATATATATATATATATATATATATATATATATATATATATATATATATATATATATATATATATATATATATATATATATATATATATATATATATATATGTATATATATATATATATATATATATATATATATATATATATATATATATATATATATATATATATATATATATATATATATATATATATATATATATATATATATATATATATATATATATATATATATATATATATATATATATATATATATATATATATATATATATATATATATATATATATATATATATATATATATATATATATATATATATATATATATATATATATATATATATATATATATATATATATATATATATATATATATATATATATATATATATATATATATATATATATATATATATATATAAAAATAAAAACTTACGACAAATACGACACCCTTCTTACACGGTACATGCTTTTTACATTCTACAGGACAAAATAATAAGCAGAATAGCATTGACTACAGTAACAGAATGCAGACTATAACCACAGATGAATGTTAGCCTGTGCTATAACATAGGTATATAGATAACTGAAATAAAAAATATTAAGCAATACTAACTTAGGCGTAATATAAACGGGAAAACGTTTTAAAATATGAAACTCGACACCCTTAATGAAACAATTAATGCAAATTAATCACACAACAAAACCACAATTTACTAAGTCTTAGTTCCTTAGTCGTCTTAGACGCGTCGCGCATTATTGGGTGTTTTCAGAAATTAGGAATTAGACTAAGGAACACTAAAACGAATTTTGCCGCATAATTGCACCATTAAAAGTATACGTCCCATAGCTCAAGAAGTCAATTCTTTCTTCATACGGTTTAAAAAGAAGCAACTTATGCGAAATAAATAATAATACCATATGCCTATTTCACTTTACTTTATGAAATATACTTCAATAGAAATGTATAACCGGACAGCTAGATAAGCAGTGTGAATTGGTATCAATTGTTTACAAAAATAAACTTATAATCTAGTATGTTTGTTATCATTTTGGCACTATTAAAATATCACCATAACGGTCGCAGCACGTAAGTAGATCTGTAGATCATTTAGTTATCAAGAATTAAAACATTGCTCATAAATTAATTTTAGAAATTTTCGGAAAATTGTAGAAGTTCAATATATGGGAAACATTTAATTTATTTCGCCTGTTAACACGTTGCATCCCAGCCTCAAATATCGTTCCTTCTTATGCAATTAAAAATAAATGCGGGCTGTATGGCCATACAAGCTATTTGTTGACGGTCTATGGGAATATGTCAGAAAAGCGGATTTCCCATTTTGGTGTTTGTGTTTGGCAGCCAAATCATAGATAGTAATAATAATAAGTAGTTTCGGTTTGGAGACTAAACCGAAACAATAAGAAATTAACATACAATTGCATATTGAGTGCCCTACTCCAATAGACACATCTCCATCAGAGACCTACACAACCTTTGCCCCGACATAGTACCCAGAGTGGACTACATCAGAAACATCTCTCAGAGATTCTACGAATTTGAGGTGAGTGATAATCCATTAAGAAACAACATTACACGTATTAGCGAAACAACATATAATTAAACATAAACGTATCTATACAGATTGACCAATTTTCTCCCAATCTACTCTCGCAGCCTTTTATAACTAATTTAAACTTCAATTTGAAAACTTTTTAAACTCTTTTAACGTACTCAATTCATCCTTTCTGTTGGTTTATTTGTTTTTTAGTCAGTTTTTAGACGAATTTTATCAATTACTTACTATAAATTAGCTCATCCAAAAACATTTTTTAACTAAATTACAAAACGACAAAAGCAGTCACTTTATATTTTTTTCCTACCCTTTCCTACCCTTTAAGGCCCGTCTTTCAATCCAATTGAAGATAGTACGCCCACTTTTGTACATAAAAATAATTTTGCGTAGTCACTTGCCGCGATGCTGCTGCGCGTGGATGTTTGGCTGGACTCGGGCATGGGGATAATCCGGGATATCATATTGTACTGATAATTTATAGATAAATCTTTGATTGATTGATCGGACAACAATCCTAGCTTCTCGAACAGTGCCCGCTGTCCAGTATACTGGCCAGCTTGAGGTGCTTTTAAAACACTAGATTGTTCAATTAATATCGGCGTAAAGAACAACCCGCCGTCCCGTACAAATGGATGTCGGTATTCAACGTGTTAACGTGATGTGAATTGTAGTAGCTAGTACTCCAAAATACCCTGATTTAATTACAAGAGAACATAAATGATCTAATATTTTTTTAATTAGGCAGCTGTAACAAATCCTATTAACTTGTTACTAATATCATAAATACTATAATATTGAGACAAGAAGGTTCCGCCTAAAGCCCATGTTCCAGTTTCGTCAGGAGTCTCTGTCGGTGAAAAAGCAGAGAGGCAAAATGAAAATGATTTAATTGACATCTGCAACAAAATAAATCATACAATATTATTTTTATGATGGCATATTATTGTATAGTTACACATATTACAAAGGTTCACACACCTTCATTTTTAATATTACAATATTACAAAACAAAACCGTTCGAGTGGAAACCGTCAACCGTTTAAGTGGTAGAGTACGACTGTGGGCGAGCGCTCATGCCGAGCTAGCCCGCAATCCCATTTAAAACGCGTGATATAAACGTGCCGTTTCCATGGCAACCGACTATTTGCTACGAGAAGCTTGGCCGGGCGGTCAAGAAACGCTCGCCAGCCATCACCGTTCAGCCTGGGCACCCGGCCGACAGGTTTACATTTTTTTTGCCGCATGTTCTACAACTACTGTCCAAAGCACAATATTCGAAGTTCCTTTGGTTCGACAGACCACTTATTCCTTTACAAAATTGCCCGTTTGTTTGTTTTTTCTTACTTAATACTGTTTGATTGGGAGCCGAAAAGGTTTGTTTATCATTAAAATTTGGATTCCCTAAAATTAGTAACAAATGTAACAATAATAGTAAACCCCAAACAGTCACAATAATAATACATAGACAGAATGCTGTTGCACCATTATGTCTATGTATTACTATTATTAATATTATATATGGTCATCAGAGCTGTCGGGAACCAATAAAGTGTCGGTGATAAAAATGCTTGCAATTTGGAGTACACAGTTAAATGGAGGACACAGGAGTAGCTGCAGCAACTCATCGTAGGTACCTGCAAAATAATACATTTCTGTTGGGAGGTTAGATCCAAGAATGTCCATTCCATGGTGGTTATACCTCCAAGCGGAGGATTATTAGGCATTAGAAATTAGGCACTTTAGAGACACCTACTGGGCCTGAACCCTTCGTAGGGATCTCCACAGCGGTTCTCTCAATGAAGACTTTAGCCCAACAAATGTTTCAACATTGTTGAGAACTCATATCTGGTCCCGACGCTGGGAGGACCAGACAGCTGCTGAAGTTAAGCAGATGTAACTTAAGAACAGTGACAGGCCTACTGACCGGTCACTGCCACCTAAGACGACACCTTTACATAATGGGTCTTGTGGAAGACCCTGAGTGTAGGGGATGCTTGGAAGATGAGGAGACAGCAGGGCATGTTCTGATGAATTGCCCCGCTTTCCTGCATACACGTATGCAATACCTGGGACAACTGATGCTGATGCCCAGGGACTTTAGAGAGCTATGTCCCAGCCGCCTCGTTGGCTTTATTAAGGCAACTGGACTGGTATAGCTCTCGAAAGGCGGGACGTGACGGGCCCATACTGAGGCCTATACGTCAAAGGGCAGAGCCCCCGCCAATCTCAATCAATCAACCTCCAAGCGGACTCTTAGGATTGCAGTGTCTCCACAACAGAATAAGGTTGGACACAGCTTGTAAGGTCATCAGAAGTTCAGATCCCCTGCTTCTCATGGTCAAAAATTTCCCAGTCAGGCTTCAATAATTGATTGATCGAAGTTATTTTAGAAATATTAAAATATAAAAATAAATAGCTAAGGTACTTGCCTTTATAATATATTCTGGTCCTGTCAATCGGAAAGACTGTCCCCCAAGAACAAACTCTATTTTTGGTAATTTATTGATAGTGTCGCATCTTACCTAAAGTAAGTAATCCAAGAAAAATAAAATACTCAAGATTCAGTTATTATATTTTATAGCTTACAGAGTAACGGTTGAAATACAATTTACTTGCTCCTATCTTCCTGTGAATGAAATCAATATCTTCTTTAGGACCAACAATTGAGTTGCTACTGGTATCAACAAAAGCTTTGCATCCATTCGGGCATAATGTATAGTTTTCATTTTTATTAATCGAAACTATTACCCTAGAAAATTATGTTGTATAGGTACCTAATACAAAAGTTTACAGAATATATATTAGTTGTGTCACTGTCGCGTCTGCTTTCCCCTTCCTCCCAGACAGTCCGTGGAACACCAGAACGCCAGCGCATACATAGCGCGACAGGTTCTCGCTGGAAACAGTTAGTGGTGATTTGTACAGAGCGGACCAGAAACGTGAAGCGAGTTTAAATTGTATTAACATGCCTACGGTATATTATTAAGTAGATAGTTGCACAACAAAGCGTGGAAGTGGACTAACATTTTCCCGTGTCCAGATGAAGCTTACATTTGTTTTAATTATTATATTTTACTATAAACTCAATCAATATTACTCCTTTATTTTTTTAGAATATTATGCTATAATTAACATAATATAAGATAATTTGATTTTTCGAAGGTTTGTTTAGGTATTTCGCCAATTTTAGTTAACTAATTTAAATATTTATATTGTACACTCGCGTATACATTGATTATTAAACGGTTTCATTTAGCTGACGATGTATATTTGTTTGTTTGTTTATAAATGTTTGTTTCAAATTAAAAATCATCAATCTAATTTATACGGTTTTATTTTAAATCATCAGTTGTGCTAAAAACTATAAAATAATTCGGACACCAACCTGGAATTTCCTGAGATTCTGACGTCTGGTATGAAATTGTGCAATACTAGCAGTGCCGTCTTCTCATGTCAGATGGACGTGAGGCGTATTTGAAATATGGTTTTTATTCGTTCCACGTTTTTATTTTAGTCCATCCCGCGTGAGCGAAAAGGAACTACAATTCTACCGCGCGTGACACAACTGATATATATATTCTGTAAACTTTGCTAATACTTAAGTATCTGCACTTATGAATTGGACATTAATATTGGATAAGAGGATAAAATAATAGACCAAGGCTGAAGACTTTGAAAATGGTAAAAAGTGAAAAAAAACAATAGGAAACCCATTAAAAAGGGAAGGGAATATAATAAAGATGAAAGGAAAAATAATTTATGGGCGATCCAAGGTCGGGAAGTGGAAGGGGGTGTTTTTAAGGGTAAAAACGGTTTATCTCGATTTCCGGCAAGACTACAAGTCGTATGGAAAAAATTAAATAGCAAAGTTGTAGGTAATAAAAAGATCTACAAGTTTTACACTTTTTCACATAACCGCAAAATTTAAAGAACTAGTTTTTGGTTTTTAATTTTTTTCACAAAAATATATTTTTTTTAAAGAAATTTGGTGAATACTTTGGGACATAAAAAAACTTTTTATGTCCCAAACGCACTGTAATTTTTTTGATTTAAAATATTTATTTTTTCACCTTATTTTGACGTCATTAGGAAAAAGCATTCTAATTTCCAATCGAAAAATCTCACAATAGCTGCTTATTTTTATAAAAATCGGTAGGTCTTTTGTTGTTTTGGGGTAAAAAAATTGTCCTGTATTTCAATTAAAGTTAGTAGAAGAATTAAATCATTTTTTTTTTAATAAAAAAATATTTAAAAACAGCCTATGGGGGGTAGGTATTTCTCATATTTTCGTAAATAAATAGAGTTTAATAATAAAGATGGACCATGGACCTACCTGTCCATGGAAAATTGCCAATATTCACCAGCATCCACAGGCAAATACACAATTGGATCATATACCTCGGTTTTATTAGGATACACCTTTTTATGGATATGCTTCTTATCGATAAATCCTAATATAATATTGCCTCCATGATCAGACTGCGTATCTCTAAAAGCATAATTGTAAAAATATAGTATTTTAGTGTTTGTCTTATCAGATTCACATATTACGAGCCCCTTCCCATATCAGTTGGCCCACCCATTGAAATCTTAGTTTTTTGGTCAGCATCAAAACATAATAAATACTACAAGCTGTGTTTAGGTTTCAAAGTAATTAATAGGGCATATTTAATCTTATGCAGTAGAAAAAGCAAAGTAAGCCTACAATTCGAAGGTGGCCGTGGAAAACAGACGCCACAACAATTAAACAATTATTGCTAATACTCATAGCTGTCAGAATTCATTTGATACAGCTTCAAAGTAGTTGTGTTCTTTAAAAATGGGCAGAGGAAAGGTTATGGATGACAAAATTCGTTCACTTATTATTAAATTTTTCAATTGTGGGAAGTCAAACTCGGAAATTGCAAACTTATTAGAATTATCGCGGTATAGTGTAAGGAATATAGTTAGAAGATATAAAATGAAGAGTTCAGTCGCTGCAAAGCCCCGATATGTAAAAAAAGCAAGATTACAGATTGTGATAGAAGAGCGTTAAGAAGAATTATCCAGAAAAACAGACGTGCCAATTACCTCGAGTTAAGTGTTCTGTGGAGTGATGCCGTTGGAAGACGTATTTCAAGATCAACAACTCACAGAGAGGCTCACAAATTAGGATTTGGGACTTACAAGGTAAGTTTTTTAATAAAAAAATGAGCTAGAAAAATTAAAAGTGACAATTTTGCATTAGGCCAAAGAAAAGCCACTTTTAACACAACGACAGAAGAAAAATAGGGTCAGATGGGCAAAATAACATAAGGATTGGACATCTCAGCAATGGCGTGCAATACAATGGAGCGGTGAGGCCCGATTCGAAGTTTGTGTTGAAGATAGTCGAAGTAGAGTTATTCGCAAAAAAAATGAAGCATTCCATGCTGACTGTCTTAAAAGAAAAGTAATATTTCCTGCATCCGTCATGGTATGGGGAAGCATGTCATCAAAAGGAGTAGGAAAACTCCATTTTATTGTCGGAAACGTGCCGTTTTGGAAATCAGTTGAGATTTTACAAAATTATTTAAATGGCACAATAAAACTTACCACCCCCTGTAATTGAAAAACCGGAAAATATTTTAAAATTCATGAGGTTTCGTTATCACAGTCCCGAGGTTTTGTTATGTTCATGGCCCTCAAGCCCTAGCAACCTCAATTTTAAAAATCATAAATGGAACTACCCCACGTGTTCACATCAATAGAACAGGTTTCGGTCAAGTAACCCCCCCCCCCAACTGCAGTAACCAAACCGAAATGTGCGTCATAATTTTGCGCACCCTACCCCGAATTTTGCACACCTTGCCCTAGGAACTGGACAGGGAAAACGAAAACGTAAAAGGGGCCAAATTGACGGTTGCCCCCCCTTGTACGCGAATGTAAATACTTTTATACTTTTACAGGTTATACACGTTCAGTAGTAACAGCCTCTTGAAAAATTACCTTGAGTTCCTCCCATGCCCCAGGTAAAAACCATTTTGTAGCCTTTATAATCATTAAATTTTGTATAATTTTGCACACCCATTTCCAAATTTTGCAGACACTCAGATAAGCCCCCAAAGCCTTGAAAAATTACCTTCATCCCTTGGTACCCTCCTCCGCCCATGGTAAAAAACATTTTCTAGCCCTTATAATCATTAAATTTTGCACAATTTTGCACATCTATTTCCAAATTTTGCACATCTATTTCCAAATTTTGCACATCTATTTCCAAATTTTGCACATCCTCAGCTCAGCTTCCACAACCTCTTGAAAAATTACCTTCAGCCCCTCCCTCGCCCTAAGAAAAAAACATTTTCTAACTACTGTTATCTTTATATTTTGTACAATTTTGCACGCCTATTTCCAATTTGTGCACAATCTCAGATTAGTCTCTACAGCCCTCGAAAAATTAGTATCAGGCCCTCCCCCACCCTAGGTAAATAACCATTCTCTGGCAATTATAATTATTCAATTTTGCACACCCATTTCCAAATTTTGCACATCTATTTCCAAATTTTGCACATCCTCAGCTCAGCTTCCACAACCTCTTGAAAAATTACCTTCAGCCCCTCCCTCGCCCTAAGAAAAAAACATTTTCTAACTACTGTTATCTTTATATTTTGTACAATTTTGCACGCCTATTTGCAATTTGTGCACAATCTCAGATTAGTCTCTACAGCCCTCGAAAAATTAGTATCAGGCCCTCCCCCACCCTAGGTAAATAACCATTCTCTGGCAATTATAATTATTCAATTTTGCACATCTATTTCCAAATTTTGCACATCTATTTCCAAATTTTGCACATCCTCAG
Organism: Tetropium fuscum; assembly: GCA_964058915.1. Taxonomy (NCBI): domain Eukaryota; kingdom Metazoa; phylum Arthropoda; class Insecta; order Coleoptera; family Cerambycidae; genus Tetropium; species Tetropium fuscum. The sequence goes on along the minus strand of CAXKVY010000008.1, from coordinate 11,343 downwards.
CTCAGCTTCCACAACCTCTTGAAAAATTACCTTCAGCCCCTCCCTCGCCCTAAGAAAAAAACATTTTCTAACTACTGTTATCTTTATATTTTGTACAATTTTGCACGCCTATTTCCAATTTGTGCACAATCTCAGATTAGTCTCTACAGCCCTCGAAAAATTAGTATCAGGCCCTCCCCCACCCTAGGTAAATAACCATTCTCTGGCAATTATAATTATTCAATTTTGCACACCCATTTCCAAATTTTGCATAGCCTCAGATTAGCTTCCACAGCCTCAGATTAGCTTCCACATCCTAGGCTGTGCAAAATGTTGAAAACTAGTGTGCAAAATTTAAGGATTATAATTGCTAGAAAATGGTTTTTACCTAGGGTGGGGGAGGGGCTGAAGGTAATTTTTCAAGAGGCTGTAGGGGCTAACCTGAGACTGCAAAATTTTGAAATGGGTATGCAAAATCGAGCAAAATTTAAATATTACAATGGTTAGAAAATTGTTTTTACCTAGGTCTTGGGAAGGGCTGAAGGTAATTCTTCATGAGGCTGTGGGGGCTAAACTGAGGCTGTTAATTTGACCCCCTCCCATAAGTTTTCCCTTTTCAGTTACTTAGATGGCAAGGTGTGCAAAATTCGGAAAAGGGTGTGCAAAATACGTGCAAAATTATGACGTATATTTCGGTTTGGTTTCAGCAATTTGAATAATTTTATAAAATCTCATGCAATTACCAAAAATGATGTACTGCTGTATTCTCCGTGGAAAGGGCTTTCAAATGATGTGTAACACGTGGGGTAGTTCCATGTAAGATTTTAACATTGGGGACTGCCAAAAATGTTCCCCCCTAAAATAAAGATCGACATGTCTCGGCGAATTCTTAAATATTTTCCGGTTTTTCAATTACAGGGAGTGGTAAGTTTTAAAATGAACATAGTGTATATTATATATATTATAAATACCGCTTCCGCTTTCACCAAAACTGTCGCCATTTAAAAAATTTTTAAATCAAACATTTATTCCGATTCTGCATGAAATTTGCTACACAATCAAAATTCTTCACATTTTCCTCAAATATATTCCTAAATATATTCTACATCTACACGTTTTTTTATTCATTCAGTAGCTTTAATTTTTACATCCGTTAACATGGGTATAATTTGTGCTAATTATTTAGGAAGCATCTCTAGAAAAACGCAATTTGATTTGTACACATATTCTAAAATATGTTTAATAAATATATATTTTTTAATGCATTTAAAAAAAATATCTCAGATTTTTTTATCTATTGATTTGAACATACTTAAAATAATTATTAACTTGCCACTAAAAGTGTTTGAAATGGCAGAATATAATTTAAAGCTCACTATATAACTGGAAATTAAATATGACGAAAATAAAATTAAAAAAATCTATCCTGATAACAACTGACTCCATATCACAATAAGTTTCTGCAATAAACACCGGTTTGGTATCGTCACAATCCTCTGTTAGCTTTATTCTTAATATTTCATACGCATTACCACCGTTGCCAAGTTTCGGGCTAACAAATGTACCATCCACTAGAAATATCTGTATAAAATTGGGCTAACCAATAACATTTTGTCGTAAATATGTATATCCGTCAACAGCGCTATCTGCACGGAATTTTTGTGAACTATGAGGCGTATAAGCTATATGTAAATTGACCATTGGTCGTCCCTCCCCAAAACATGTCAAAAGTAATATTACACTCCCTCCTATCGATTAAAGCATGTATACAGTGCGATTTCTTGGTGAGCCCAAAGTCGGGACGACCAGCGACAGATTGGGCTGACGAAAGACCGCTTCATATATTGTATGGGCTTACCAATGACCATAAACACATCTATATATATATATATATATATATATATATATATATATATATATATATATATATATATATATATATATATATATATATATATATATATATATATATATATATATATATATATATATATATATATATATATATATATATATATATATATATATATATATATATATATATATATATATATATATATATATATATATATATATATATATATATATATATATATATATATATATATAGATATATATATATATATATATATATATATATATATATATATCTATATATATATATATATATATATATATATATATATATATATATATATATATATATATATATATATATATATATATATATATATATATATGTATGTATATATATATATATATATATATATATATATATATATATATATATATATATATATATATATATATATATATATATATATATATTTTTCCAGTTTTCCAACAGACGAAATATATATATATATTTTTCCAACGTTTTCCAACAGACGAAAATATTCAAAAGACGTGGGTAATAGCTTGTAAACGTGCGGATAAAATAAACGTTAACACTGTTAAAACCACCCGAGTTTGTTCTAAACATTTTGATGAAAATAGCTACAACATGAACTTTTGGGTTATTCTGCTCGAAATCGTCGACGTAAGTCTTACCTGGACCACCCTGTATATTATAATTTTCGTTTCAATTCAGCACGCTCTTGGACTGCCTAATTTAGATACTTGAAAATAAGTTTTCTGCACTTACCTGTTGAGATATATAGAAAATAGTGGATCTTTAATTTTCTTCTGTCTTAGTAGTTTGTAGAAAAATGGTTCATAACTATCTACTTTCTTACCAAGTCCTAAAATGCCATCTATTTTATTGAACATGAAATAAGAGGGCACCGAAACCATTTCCACGAAGGATTGTGTTGTCACATTTGAATGTGCAATCTAGATATCAGAAAAATATCAGACTAAAAAATCATCCAGCCAATGAAATATGTAGGTATGCTAAAATTTTATTTAAAATTTCTATTCACCTAAACTAATTTTAAAAAAATGTGCAAATACAATAATTAGTCATTAAAGAATACTATGATCTGTAAGCGGTATGGAGGCGGCATCGAGAACATCCGTACGTGACCATCTATAAAGAAAGCGTTCATGATGTTTGGGTTTGGAAACGTATTGACTGTCTATCGGCGCTAAGTTGAAACTATTAGCTAATACGGCTGATTCATGGGCATTAAGATATTAGAGTTAATACAGACTAGTTGCATTCTCATTATATCCACAGATAATTTAATATACTTTTGTGTTCTACGTTTGTTAATTAACAAATATACTCTCTCCTTATAGATTTATGTTTTATTTTCGACAATATGTCAATATTACTATACCAATCCGGAGTAGCACGTTTTTCATAAACCATAAAATAAATTTCAGGGGAAATTTTAACATAGGTATATGTCTCTGTAACATTTACAGTTTCTGCCAGTTCTGGAAGCATTACGCAAAATTTCCTACATCAATATGCCCAGATTGTCCTTGTTCGTGGGTAACAACAATGAAATTTCGCATATTGCAAGATAACGACTTTCCACGAACCATTTTGACAAGTAACTAGGTAACTAAACTAAAGTAAAACACTCAACAGCTATAATTTGTTTCTTCAATGCACACTTGTATGGGATATTCCTGGGTGTCTGCAAAGCGTGCAAGGTGAAGTAGAATATAGGGCAACCCTCACCTCTAGACCACGACATAATTCGAGGACGAATTAAGTTTCAGAATTGGCCGTGTGAGATTTGGCAGCTTTCGGCCTTGCCCCGGTGTCACCGAGCACAGATATCATAACATAACAGAGACTTTGTTGTTAGTTTACAGTTTTGTTTATAAGAACGACACGCTTTCGATATAATACGTTGTAGCTGTGACGAGACGAGGGACACATTATTGAATAAAAGTTATGACGTAATATGAGTCTGAGATTTTCTTATAAAAGACCAAAAAGTTATTAAAATATCTTGTGTTTTCTGATATGTATTTGGTGCAGGTTTAATAGTAAAACGAGATTTTAAAAAAATGTACGTAAAGTTATACTTACAGATATGTTGTCATAAGAGTAAAAACCTGTTAGATTGTAGGTTCCTTCATTGCCTATATATGGCCGATTGTCCTTTTTCCATTCTGAAGATTTACTGTGATCATATCTGTTGTGAAACCCTATTCGGATACATAATCAAAAATGTATACAAAAAAATCAGAAATACTATTTAAAACTTACAACATCCATATGTTCTATATATGTTACATTTTGATGAAAGAACCCACGAGAGACTCCAAGCTGTGTCAAAAGCGACATTTAATGTTTGACCAGGATGGCCAATTACAATCTTTCCATAAAACTCATTCTAGAACCAAACACAACTCAGTGAATACCACATAATATAGGTAAGTAATAATAAGTGCCATTTCTGCTGTAGGTACATGTATTTATTATTTTATTTCTCTATCATGTATGTGTACTTTTGTTTGGAAGGGGTCAGCCTTGTACACTATCACCTAGTAGCCATCAGCAGTGGGTTAACTTCAGAGTCAGTGGTGAGAAATAAATTTTCATTAATTTACCCTTAAGGTTTAACCATTGAGGTTTCCCAGGTTTCTCTCATTTCTGCATTGAACAGTAGTTGAAATTTCCCAGCTTAAATCTAAGCGCAAATGCAGCATAAAAAATTATATGCCGCTCAAGCTAAAAATTAACTATTGGTCCAGACTCCAGACAATCGACAGGTAGGTATAGGTACCCCTGATACAATATCATGGGTATACCTCTCTACTTGCTATTATTCCTGTGTTTACCTGTATCTAATATGTATGTGTAGTTAAATGACCGCATATAAGATACCGCGCAGTTGCCACATGTAATTCTCAAATTTCTCAATATTCAATTAAAGTATCAAATTCCACAATACTATATAAACATTATATATTATTTATGAACATCATAAAAGAATTATTGTGCGTACAATAATATATTATAGGCCAAGATGTTAGCCATTTTTACATTTATTTTCGTCTACTTTAATTATGGCAATTCCGTAAACATCTACTGTAGACACAATACTGGATTTGCGAGCAGTGTATCTCTTTTTAACTTATTGGAATGACGCGCCGTCTGTGTTTAGTTTGACAGTCCCTATGTAGTCTTAAACGGTCGAATCTCTTACAGTGGCGGGTTTGCGGGAATTGCGTTCCTTTCTGTAATCTGCAACGGTCATTCGTGTTGGTTGGGATATTCGCGTATATATATATGGTGCTGTTTAAATGTTATTGTGATACAATATAATACGGTTAATTTTATGATCTGAGCGGTGTATGTATGTGCTACCTCTGCCAAAACAAAAAAGTCCTCTAACTAAAAATAAACTAATTATTTATTCTCAGTACAGATGCTTAGGTATTTATGTATTTTCAGAGATATAATACAATGTATAAATACAATGATATAAGCTAGCGTTTTATTGTGATTTACGAAAATTGGAAACGCTCTCCATCCTAGATCACAAATTAATAATTTACATCAGTGGGCAAAATTAAAACTTCTATAGACAGTTTATAAAATTAAAACCGTGTACCTACCTGGCCACGAATGAAATGAAAATTTACAATGACGGTAAAATACCTCAAGGTCAGTTTCTAATTTTGATTGGCTGTAAACAGTGTATTGGAAATCGCTTTGCGATGAGAAGCTGGTAGGTAGGTATGTATTGCATTTGTAATGATTTTTAAAAATGTGTTGTATTTAGTCTCGGTTTAGTTATGTAGGTACCTATTAACAAACAAGCTCTGATCTTTGTCAAAGCATTGAGTCAAAGTAAATCGGCTTTGAGTGTGGACGATTTGGTAGGTTAGGTAGGTACCTACTTACACAATAAATATGACTGTATTGCAATTGCAAGTATATTTATTTTATTTTTCCGTTTTAAAGTTTATTTTTCACGGTTACTTAGGTGTTTTGTACATATTATTTTTGTTTCTTGTGGAAAATATGGGTACTAGCGACCCACCCACTAAAAAATGCTAACGCGCTGAAAGCAATACGCATTCATTATTAGCTGTGGTGTTGAAAATATGCATATAAAAACCTTCTACTTTCACCCCCTGAGAAAAAAAAATGTCTACGCCAATGAAAAACATTGTGTAGGTCAGGGTTGCCGGTCGTTGAACTCTTCGACCATAAATAGATAGACGTAAAGCGTATCAAACATAAAGCATTTGTTTACATTGCAAAGGGGGTGCTGTTGACAGCGCGGTAATCTATGATTTCCACTCGGCCACAGTGAATTCACCACTCAGCAACTGAGTGAAAACTTTTGAATATTCAAGACGTGTTGGATGTAAACAAACACGGACTACACCGGGTCTACTCTATTTATGGTCGAAGGTTGAACTACACATACATATTAGAAACCGTTGGAGATCCGTGGATTTTTGTCTCCACCCACTTCTGTGTCTGTGCTATCGCTACCACAGAATTAACAAATTCTGTGCCGCTACCACTACCAGACCAGAGACAAATAACTACCTAAACAAAAACAAGCTACCTATTTATAGTAAATGGAAAACTCCACGGGGAAAACTATAATAGATATTAGCATTATTAGCAACAGGAAAGTAGGCATATGTAAATAATTGTAATATTATAATACTTAGTATCAGGTACTACCTATTAATCGGCAATCACAATATGCGCTTATCTTGACCAAAAAAGTGAACCTGAACATTACGAAAACGCAAAAAAATATTTATACACTTACGAAACTGTTTACATAGAATTTCTTATAAAGGATAAAGGTTATCACTAATTACATTACGTGAGATCGCTATTTTCAGAACGCACAATATATAAAATAAAACATTTTACGTTTTTTATTACTTAGGTATCACAGAGAATAATGTTTCAACGTGTTGAATGTTGATGTGCAAAATGTGTATTTGAATTTGAACATAACCCCAAAACACGTAAAAAGGAGAACAGTCAAAACACTGTAAGTACGTACCTAGACCCTAGACTTATTATTTGAAACGGTATTACACCTGTCAGTTGCTTATCAAATTCAAAATATTTGTATCTATAGTTTTTTAGCTTTTTATACCTACAAATTGCCTCTGTTCATGTGACAATATGTCTTGGCTTGGCAAAAGTCTCAAGACCATATGTCTTGGCACGGATTTCTTCTATTTTTATAGAAGATATGATAAAAATTTCATTAATTAACTTGTTTTTTAGTGTAGCAAAATGGCAGAACAATCACTTTCGTCCTTTGCTGATGAACTTTTAGAAACCAACTGTCTTTGTTGTTCTATATGCAAAGATATTCTAAAACCTCCAATAATGCTGATGGAAAACATTGGAAATATATGTGCAACTTGTTACGATAAAAAGTCGGAGGGGACAACGATGGGCTTACATAACGCTGCTTTAGAAACTGTTCTGGGAATACTGAAGCTTCCATGTAAATTCCAAGCAAAAGGTTGTACGGAAAGATTATCCCTTGGAGACCTTAATATTCATCAAAACAATTGCAAACATCGTAATCTGCTTTGCCCCTTCTCTAAATTTAAATCTGAATGCACCTGGGCGGGTAGTGTTACAGATTTTGTGCACCATTTTAAGAATGTTCATGCGGACCATATCATAAGCTTTGAAAACGTCCGGTTTTACTTACGAACCGCCTTGGGAGAATTAGATATAGTTAAACTACTCGTCACGAAACGTGGGACATACATTTTACGTATGCAAACGAATTCAATCAAGAAAAAATTGTATTATCTCATTTATGCTGTTGTGGATGACCCTGATTTATTGTGGGATTATTCTGTAAAACATAAAGGGAACGGTGACAATTATATTAAAACTGAGTCGAAAATATTAGCAGCTTCCAACAACTACACCGAGTTTGATGAGAGTGTAGCTGTTGAGGTCGACATGGAGGCAATAAAACAAATTGCACAGGTTTCTGACACTATCACAAATGTTTTTAAGATTAAGATTGAGCCCACGATTGCCCAAAGTAACGGCATTGATGAAAAAATGTTGCTTCACTTTGCATGCCCGATATGCGAGAACACTATGAAACCGCCTATTTATCAATGTCTATCCGGGCACAGTATATGCAATGTATGCCGTCCACGACTCGACAAATGTCCCACATGTCGAGCGATGTTTGGAACGACACGGAACTATTCCCTAGAAGGTTTAACATTTGGAATCCACTACCCCTGCATGTACAATGATATGGGCTGTACACAAACTTCCGCAGTCACTGAAATTGTAATGCATGAAAGGAAATGCCCGTTTAAACCATGTAGGTGCCCCTTTCCCAGTTGCACATGCACGGGGAACTATCCAGCGATCATTACGCATTTGGAATTTTTTCATGCAGAAACTATAGTGAAATCACCAGGTTATACGGATATCTATCGATTCGAACCATCCCTGCCCTGCAATGAAATACTTGACAGAAAGTGTGTAATAGCTTACGACCATATATTTCGATTGACATGCAAGAGAGTTCCAGAATATTCTCTGTGGGTGGCGGAAATAGTCGGTTCCAATAACGACACAAAAACATTTATTTATGAGGTAGCTATTGTGAACATGCATCGGCCAGGGCTTAAAATAATAAGAACTGATTATTGCTTGTGTGAAACGGCCGAGCAGAACCTGTTTAAAAAATGTATTAGGTTTCCAATCACCTTATTAGAATCTTATAGTAAGGACAATGTAGTCAGGTTCCATTTTACAATAAAAGTGCTGCAAGATGATTGTGTGCAAGCAATTCATTGATACTGATTAGATATAACTTATGAATAATACTAAATGTAACAGCCCAATCTGAGCTCGGGAAGTGGAAGGGGGCGAGTTTTTAAGGGTAAAAAACGGTTTATCTCGATTTCCGGCAAAACTACAATTGTTATGGAAAAAAAGTTAAATGGCAAAGTTGTAGGTAATGAAACGATCTACAACTTTTGTATTTGCACTTTTTTCACATAACCTCAAAATTTATTGGTTTTTTATTATTCTTTTACAAAAAAAGTTTTTTTAAAAGAAATTTGGTGAAAACACACCTTTTTATGTCCCAAACACACTGTAATTTTCTTGACTTAAAATATTTATTTCTACATCTTATTTTGACTTAATATCGAAAAAGCACCCTAATTTTCAATCGAAAATTCTCGCCTCAAAATATATGCTTTTTTAAAAAAGTCGGTGGGCTTTTTGTTCGTTGAAATCTCTACTTTCTGATGGTGTAAAAAAAATACATTACTATGGTAAATGTTCTCAGAAAATGCAAAGAAACGAAAAAAACTCGAATCCGAATTTTTTTTTTAATCATTAGGTACCGGGTAAGTCTCTTAAGATTGACACCCCCCTTATCTCACTTATCCTTTGCCGAGTTAACTCATTCAAAAAAGGAGTGGACGCGGTTTTTGATGAATTTTTATAATCTGAGCACGGATATTAAAAATCTCGTAAGATATACAGGGTGGAAAATAAAACATGATTTTTTTAAATAGAACACCCCATATATTTTTATACCAAAATAATGTCCTTAATTTTCTGAGTAAAAAATATCCAATTGTTATATAATCACTCCACCTGTTCGTGATATATTACTAAAAACTTATCACATTAAGGGTGTCAATTATAAAACAAAAAACATATCAAGATACCTCTGGAAACAATGCCATTTATTGAGATAATAAATAAATAATATATAGGTGACAATAACAGTAACGAGTTATAACAATAAACAACATAAGCCTAATAAAAACAAATAAAAGTCAATATTAATACAGTAACACAATAGAGTAAAACAATTTTATTTATTTACACGTAACGTAATTAAATATTTTCCACGTAACCAACACCATTCTGAATACACATTTGGCATCGCTTTATAAAATTGCTTCTCACCCTTTGAAATATATCACCATTTTGGTTTAATTCCTCAATTTTTACATATATGGTTTAAAATTATGGCGATGTAATATTTTTATCACACTTCTTTGTGATATATCCAATTCTATTGATGCAGCATAGGATGATTTGGATGGATTTTATATAGCAAAATATAATAACGCGTTGAGTTCTGTGTCTGTTTTTGTTCTTCACATTTCCCTTTTCTTGTCTCTTAGAGATTCGGTATTCCTAAACTTTGCATAAATGTTTTTAAAACTATTTTTGGAAGGAGGTAGCCTTTCTCGAAATAACCTAACATACTCCCTCCGAGCAAGAGACTTATTCTTGTTGCACTGAATATAAATTTCAAGTAACTCTTTTCGCTCTTCCAATGAATATACCATTTTCAAAATAACTTGCTTCTTTACGAACACTACGTATCTTTTACGCTAATATCTAAGAGAGTGAACTACTATCTCACACAAAACTGGATGACATCTGTCAACAAATAAACAATGCAAATATGCATTGTTTCCAGAGGTATCTTGATGTTCTTATTTTATAATTGACACCCGTAATGTGATAAGTTTTTAGTAATATCTCACGAACAGGTGGAGTGATTATATAACAATTACACATTTTTGGATTCAGAAAATTAAGGACATTATTTTGGTATAAAAATATACGGGGTGTTCCATTTAAAAAAATCATGTTTTATTTTCCACCCTGTATATTTTACGAGATTTTTAATATCTGTTCTCAGATTATAAAAATTCATCAAAAACCGTGTCTACTCCTTTTTTGAATGAGTTAAATCGGCAAAGGATAAGTGAGATAAGGGGGGTGTCAATCTTAAGAGACTTACCCGGTACAATTTTGAGCTATTTATTAAAATTTACATTTTAATTACTTGAAAAACTTAAGATTTCACGTTACATTGATAAACAAAAAAATTACAAATCGAAATATACTATTATAATTAACAACCAATAAAGTTAATATTTAATAAGACATCTACAATATTTTGAGAGAATTGTAAAATCTTTTTTAAAAAACCTACGAGGAAGTTAATGATTCTTGATGATAATTGATAATTCTTGATAGATAATTCTAAAAAAAACCTACGAGGAAGTTAATGATTCAGATGAAATTGCGGATGAAGAACCAATGCAGACTGGAAATAATATTGGAGAAGAAGATGGTGATGATCTTAAAGATTTCGAAGATCTACTAGAATAGGGAAGGTTTGTCGAATCTAAAGATACAGAAATGCCATCAAAGAGACAAAAACTAATGGATAAGTGATTAGAATTCAAGATAAGGTATTTTTAAATAACAAGATTAATGTATTTAAAAATATTATAATGAATAACGTAATCAGTATAAAGTATCTAAATTCAATGGTACGATTTACATGTATTTTATATATTATGAGATTTTCTATGACATAAATGTAATTAGAATTTAATAAACAACTTTTTTACTGAAAAAATTTGCAGCAGACATTTTTTAGA